>JAPYZI010001363.1:0-47901 GCA_030523105.1 Ophioninae sp. A BG-2022a
GATTTTTCAAGTGGACTTTCCGGGAAAACTATTAGAGATATCGATACGAATCCAACGCCATTATTTAAGTTAGGCAAAAACCTTTTCCAAACCCTCCAACTAAAACCCCATAGCATGTAAGAAGCTCACTCTACGACCTTTTGAAATATCGTGATTTTCAAGATTCCGGGAAAGTGGCCGGGGAAAGCCGAAAAAATTTTTTTTCCGTTTTTAAACTCTCAAAAGGATCTATTTGATCGTAAATTTTCCGCTGATTACGAATATGCCCGAGTTTTTGCCGAAAGTGCAAAGTTAGACTGGGAAAATGCAAAAAAACGTTTCTAGAATATTTTTTTGGCATTTTTCCCTGGAGAGTTAAAGGTGAATCAAATGGTGGATTTGTTGAAATATTAATGATAATTCAGGGGTTGATCGGAGAACTATTCATGCTAGTATCAATCCCCTCAGAACTTCATCCCAAACCCCCGTTTCATGGACGCCCCGTATATTACAATACCTATAAGAGGAAGCAGGGCACGACTATGCCCAGAAGCATAACATCTGCAGGGGTAAGCAGGACGCCATCATTCTCCCAACGAGAGAAAGCGAAAGCGAGAATGAAAACTGCCGTCAGCAGTCTCCAGCAGAATCGGCACATAATCCTCAAGAACTGTCCTTCTATGCACATCTGACTTCGTTGACGCAATGATGGCTCAGCCACCGTATTAACCAGACTTGACACCCTGGAACGTTTTTTTTCTTCCAAAAAGTGAAAACAGCCACGAAAGGACGAAGATTCCGGACGATTGATACAACAAACAATCATTCGTACTTTTTTTTTTGGTATTTTTATTCAGTGATTTACTAGAAAAATGAAAAATACGATTCTCGATAGGAACGAATATAAACAATTGTAAAAGAATATTTTTCCGTTGGATTTTAACAATGGAAAATTGAAAAATGTTACATCACGTATTGTTGGACGTACATTGGGTTAGTTTCCTATCGAAACGCCTTGGGCAAGTGGATACATAAATCTGTATGCGCAGCTCCAATCTGCGCATGTTTGTACACCTAATAATACAGAGGGATGAAGGTAAACCATTTTACGTGTACAATGGATGGATGAAAAGAGTCAAATGACCGAAAACTTTTTGTTTGTTTGGGTTTGTTTGGGTTTAAATTTCAAAAAATACAGCTTTCATGCAAAATCAAGATTACTTTATATCCAACAAAATTTAACGTTGTTGAGTTTGTTTGGGTTACACTTAGAAGTTCACCCAGGATTGAAAAACTCCTTCATTAACGTTATCAGCTGTTCAGCTGTCACAGATGTTTGTCCAAGCTTGCAGGAAAATGGAACTTTGTTTTTACACGTAGTTTTAACTTGTTGATCAACATTTTTCCAGTTTCAATAGTTCCGGAAGTTTCATCGTTTAATTCGTTGGTACAACGTGGACAGAGGAACTTTGAAACGTTTTCGAATTTGATGTTCGAGCTTGCAGACTTTATGATATTTACGACCTACTTACGATTTTTACGACATTTTTTTAAATTTTGGTATTTGAAATTTTTGTTTTTTTACACCAAACATTTTTTATGAATCGTCAAGTATTTCGTAGATTTTTAAAATACTCATCCAGTTATACCTCAACCACATCTATTTTTAAAACTACCAGAATAATTCTGTATATTACGAGAAATTAATAAAAATTATTTTCGTTGACTTCAAGCGATGGAAACTTCAAAGTAATGAATTTACGGGGATACAGTTACGTTCCTTTAGCAATAATTAACGTCTGCAGAAGTTGATTTCCCACAAGCTACCGTGTTAAATTCCTATGTTTACAACTATTGAATAATATCATGAAAAACATTCGATAATTATTCAAGTATTATTGTTCCATCGTGAACTACCGTTCCTCGAATCATCAAGAATTTCGTCGATTTTTAAAATACTCATCCAGTAATACCTCAACCACATTTCTCATATCAGTTTTATCCATTCTCACGAAAATCCACCGGAACATTGCCAACATCGATAATTCATAGAAAAATAACGAACCAACGTAACCCATTAAAAATTCGGGTTATGATTGATGAAAACCCTTATTTATGCCTCATTTCATAGAATTTGAAAAAATCACCCTTAAGGGGTCGAGAAATATAGCAACAATAATTTTGTTGAAAATCTCTTTATTAATGATTCAATAACAGATTTATATATATATATTTTTTTTTTTCACGACGAATAATACTTTCATTTTTCTCTATAATAAATCCCCATAGAATTTCAAGTACCGTGTTGTTAAATCGTTTGGGGCGGAGTTGAAGAAATCATTCAGAGGATCAATGGAGTACTGCGTTGGAATAAAAATCAGTTTTATCGTAGCTTGAAAACACGACGAAAGCTTATGTAGTCACGAAGAGCTGAAAGATAGCGAACGTTAATTGGAGACGAACACGCATAGCTGATCGTGTGAAGCTTTTACAGCGTTTTACACAAAGCTCTATTTGAAAAATACAGATTATCACTTAATCCAAACGGTGCCTTCCTGAAACTTTGAAACTTTGACGTTCTTTTTTTTCAATCGATTAAATGGATTTCCTAATCAAATATTTGTCTTGGTCATTGGTGATTAATTAAAGTTAACAATTTCATCACTGGAACCCATTAAACATGTTTTTTTTGTTTACAATTTTTTTTTGGCTGATTAAAACCACGAAAATAAAAAAACTTTTAATTAGCTGGACTTCTTAATAGAATATTTGATATTGTGATTGGTAATTAATTGAATTTAAAATTTTCATCGTTGGAACCCAATGGAAATGTTTTTTTGTTTCTAAAATTGTTTGTGGCTGATTAAAACAACGAAAATCCAAAAAATTGAGCTTTTAATCATCCAAATCATTTTTGTCTGATTAAAACTACGAAAATCCAAAAAATTGTGCTTCTAATCAACCAAATTGTTTTTGGCTGATTAAAACTACGAAAATGGAAAAAATTGTGCTTTTAATAAATCAAATTAATAGCTGATTAAAACCACTAATTTTCGATGATTTCCATAAACATTATTTTAGATAAGAGGAAAATAAAAAAATGTAGAAATTGAAAAAACCTTTTTTATTGCGTTCCATCAACAAAGCTCCAATCCTAAAGGTATCAAAAGCTCACCAGCAAAATCTTTTGAGACAACAAACCCAAACAATCACTTGACTGAAAATGGAAAAATCCAGCCTTTCAACTTCGTGTTATCTTTCAAAAGAAACAAATATCCGTTATCAGTAATCAAACGACATATCAGGTCGAAAAAATTCTCTTTTCATGATCCTCCGTTTGGCAAGTTACGATTGTAATCAAAGGGAACCCGATTGTGAATTCGAGAAGGATAGGTTCACGTGCTTGAAAGCAGTAATAGTCGGAGTCGTATCAGACGACGAGGTTGAAAACGCGCATGTGTGGACTCTTTGAAAAGGTCGAGGATTCTCGAGTAGTCTATACGGCTGGAAGTTCATCAACGTATCGATTGATAGGTCGAAGCGGAGATTAATGGCTTCGAACTTTTCGGTTTATCATTCTCGTTTTCTTCGCAAAACCTGTTTTTATCTATCCTTTTCATCGTGCACATTTCGAACGAAAAAAAAAAAATGTCAATTCGAGATTTATTTAATTTTTTTATCATTTTTCGAGATTTATTTAATTATTTCGAGATTTATTTAATTTTTCATGATTTTTCGAGATTTATTTAATTATTTCGAGATTTATTTAATTTTTCATGATTTTTCGAGATATATTTGATTTTTCAATTCGAGATTTATTTAATTTTTCATCATTTTTCAGTCAGGAATACAAATATTTGAAAAATGGGTAATTATTCACTTCAGTGACGTAAACAAAAAAATCGAGCCTAACATTTTTCTTTATTTTATCACACGATTTCGCCAATTTCGAAATCCCATTTTTTTTTATGAAACAAAAAAGTGGAGTATAGCTTTCTTGAACTGAACACCATAATTGACAATCCAATCGTTAAAACAATAACTGAAAACTCATTTTGGATTTTATCAAAGAATGTCATCATTTTTTTCAAAAAAATTGCGCAGAATTTTGTCACATTTTTCCGCGACCTTCAAAACCCCATAACTTTTTATGGGAATGTGGGTTTCAACTACCCGTGACTGAATATCATTATATATCCAATAATAATAAATAAATAAAACATTTACAATTCATTTATTATTATTTATAAACAAATATATTTATGTGAATAAAAATTATAACAATAAAATAAGTATAATTTCTAATACAAATATAATATAATATAACATAATAAAAAAATAATAATACAATTCAATATAATTAAATTCATAAATAAATGTATTATTTATAAATTATTATTGATAAATAATAATAATAAATTATTCATAAATAATAATACAATAAATCAGAAAATCATGGCAAACAAAAAAATAATGTTGGACTGATTTTTCGATCACTAAAAGTTACTAAAGTAAATAATTACCGAAATATATTCGTGATAGCACGATTCACTTCTGGTGACGTGATTTCGTGCAATCTGTAGATTTCAGGTGTCCTTGCACTTTAGAAAATACCTGCAACGGAAATCCATGACCCTATCTATCCAACCCTAAAACAAGGTTAATTCCTCTTGGGATATTCGTGTCTTACGTTCGGAGTCGTCTGTCTCCAGTTACTCCCATCTGTATTCCTGTACCTTCAGCCATTCAACGAACCGTCCACCCCAGATACGTCACGAAACATATCAGAGTCCTTGTAGCGGGGGGTCTCCAAGTTTATGCTCACAGAATTCCTGTCATATCCACGCAAACGTTTCAATTCCCCTTTAATCACGATTCAATACTCATTTTTATTTCGGGAATTAATTCGTTACCTATTTCGTCACAATTATCATTTTATGGTGACGAGTAGATAACAGAATTTTTGATATTTCGAAACGTAATTGTTTTAGGACTTTTTTTTATTTAAGGAATCGTTAAATCGTACTCAAAGCCAGCAGTAAATAATAATATATATAAATATGATTATTTAATTCTCAAATATGTGTAAACGTAATAGGAGCTTTTTGGAATTAAATCGAGCTGATGTTCTTCAGAGGGATTCTCCTTAATATTTCAAAACAACCAGCAAAAAGATTTTTTCTTTTTTGAAGAGGCGTTATTTTTTATAATGTTATTAATGAAACATTTTATTTCAATTGGTTTGATAATGAATTTTAATTAAAGCTTCAATTTTCATTAATTTTGGGGAAATGGTAATATCAATTAAATTGATAAAAATTACAATTGAAATAAATTTAATGATGAACTTTAATTGAAATTAATGACATACTGAACTTTAATTAAAGGATCCTCAATTTTCATGAATTTGTCGAAAATTGTACGTGGAATTAATGTAATGATGAAGTTTATTGTTAATTTTTAAAACTCAATTTTTATTTATTTAATGAAAATGTTAATATCAATTAATTTGATGATGATTAAAGAAACCGTAAATTTCATTAAATCCATACAAATTTTAATTTCCAATAATTTAATGATAAACTTCAATTTTAATAAATCGAATAATGATATTTTAATTAAAGTAGCCATAGAAAGAAACCGACCAACGTTTGATTCATTTTAATTGATTAAATGATTAAATATCCTGTTAATTCATTAAATTGCTGAATATTTTGATTCAAATAAATTAAATAATACATTTTAAACAAAGAAGCTTCAATTTTTCATCGATTTAACAAAAATTTCAATATCAATTAATATAATTATGAACTTTAATTAAACGTCAGTCTCTAATAGGATGTAATAGCGTCTTTAAGATAAGCTTTCGGTACTTTTTCGTTAATTCCATGCACCGACGTATCGGCATCAATATTTCAAGCCTATATATTCCAAGGACGATGTCGTTAAGTTTTCGTACGATTAATTAACCTCAATTTAATTAATTTCATTCAATTAACTAAACGTGAGTCGGGGTTTCAACGACTTTGAATTATAACGAGTTATTCAATTTTCTTAAGGAGGTGGAAGTTTACTTACCTCGGTTTTACGTGGCCCGGGAAAACATTCGCAAATAGACGAAGGCTATTCCCCTAATTTTATTGGCACGCGAAACCGCGTTTTCCATCCTTGTCATTACGAGGCTCTCCCCCCACTCCTCCCATTTTCTCGGGTCTTCGTTTTATTCGGCATTTTCCTATCCGACGTTTCTCGTCACGCTTTAGGTTTGGATCCACCGCCTGTCTCGACTAATTATCCATTTCTGAGTCCCCGTGTCGTTTCAAAGGTAAACGGACTCGAGAAACCAGCTGCCTCCAATCTCTAACCTCTACGAATATTCGGAGACTTCCACGCTTGAACGAATGGACTCTCGAAGACTTTTATGCATTGAGAGCACGTGTACGAACCTTCTGACTACCCCAGATCATTTTCAAAAGCCTGACTGCACCTTTTATTTAAATTCGTAACGAACAAGTTTCGATAAACGTGAATTTCAAATATACATCGTAAAGAAAATAGGAAAATTATTATTTTTTGTCATTTTTCAAATTTTCGATTGTAAATTTTATCTTCTGTATCTTGGATCGTCGAAATAATGATAATCATCATCATTTTAATGATATTTTCATGGAAATAGAAATGGGAACGATAGTAATAATTTTAAGAATATTTTTATGGAATAATAATAATGATACTAATTTTCTTAATTTTTTAAAATGAAATTGTAATAGTAATAATATTTTTTTTATTTCCATAATCTATTTTTACGCATTTTACGTAATAAAAACGTGTAATGTTTTTATTGTTTTTTTTTTTTTCGATGTTCCCAATTAAATTGATTGAAAACAGGCCCACATACAAAAAAAAGAGGACTTAAAAATCCTTAAATTAGAGGATTTCGAAATCTTTAAAGTACACAAATCAGTAAATCCTTATTTAAAGGATTTACTTATTTGTGTATTTTGAGAATTTTGATATTATGTAATTTGGGGATTTTAAAATTCTTTCATTTGAGGATTTGAAATCCTCTACTTCGAGGATTTTAAAATCCTCTGATTTCAATTGGATGATTTTTGTTGTCTAATGAGAAAATCATAATTTACTAAAATAAAAATGATAATGATGAAACGTAATTTGGTTAATTGCCAATGCTGGTTTATTACCAATGAGCATTTCCAATGCTCCAACGGAAATGTTCAATTTGGTTCATTTCCAATGTTGAAAACATCGATCTAAAGAAGAAATTCAACTGCCAAAAAAAAATTGGCAGGTCAATGAGAAATCAGTATTGAAATTTGGAACGACAATAGAAATTCTGATCGTACGTTGGCTCGTTGTAAAGGATATCCGGTATAAATATCCATTTGGTATTGGGTATGGGAACGAATACCAGCTGATGATACAGCTATTCGATATTTTCTCTTGATCGAAACGACGGTTGAATATGAAGTCGTTAGAGAAGAGGCAATAAATAAAACAGAAGAAGCCCCTTAGGCTGGTAATACGAAAGAATGAATGGGAGCAGCCAAGAAAAATATTGTTGTCGGTTGCTTGGGCCATCATACCCCAGCGTTTTACTAAGATTAGAATTGCTTCTCGTGAAAACTGTCTCCCTCAAGAATTCTTTCAGCCATTAGCTACATCTTGTACGTCTTTAAGCCTCCCATCAAAGCGTGCGCGTAAATCCAGTTCGAAAAACGAAAAAGACAACTTTGATGGCTGAACGAAAAAAAAAGAAAGCAAACAATGAAAAAAAAAAAAAAGAAACAGAAAGTTTCGTTGCATTGGAGAACTCGAAAGAGGATGGAACGGGTAAAGAGGCAAACACCAGTTACCAAGAAGTATTTTTAGTTGATGGAACCTCTCTTATAGCCCTTCTTGATTTTTCTTTCGCTTTTCTCACGTGTCACGTTCCTCGGCTGAATTGCCTTACTCATACCCCAATGCACCAGTTTATTCTTTCGATACGCTGTAACTTTCCTTTGGAAAAACATTTTCCTGAAGTTAAAGGCGTAACGAACACGTCCACTTCGAAATTTTGAAACCACTGTTCTCTCAAACGGCTGATCCAATCGGTACGAAATTTGTCGTGTGCATTCTGGACGATGGCACCGAGGTCCCTCCGGTCGCAATTTTTGATGAAAATGTTTCGTTCTTGAGAAATCCCGGTTTGAAAAATTTCGACTATCTCTCTCGGACTCGTGTTCATGCCCTTAAGAAAGTAAGCTAAAATCAGACTTGGATTAATCCCCGGAAATCCGCTTTCCCAGTGTCGCAATTATATTTTTTCCATCCTCTTTCATATAATTTGATACACCGTTTGATTCGTCGAAAAAAGATTTTGATTTTCAGTGATGCAATCGTGATCAATTTTTGACAAAGTCCCCGTCAAATCGATCAAGCTAATTCGGTTTTATTTGTTTCATTTTCTACTTTTATTCAAAGATCAACGAAGCCCAGCTCATAAAATTTTGATGCTTCCTAGAACATTGAAAAATGTTGTATTTCGGTGTAGAAAAAAATATTACACAACTGGGTTTTTGTCGTGATGTCACGTAGTTAATTAACTTCACATTGGGCCCAGGGGTGCATTCTTCAAGTAGGAATTTTTTGATGGCTCCTAGTCCATTGATCGAGTGTTTCACTTTGAAGGACGAATCGAGTGTTCCACTTATGAAAATGGATCGTCCACTTGGAGGGAGTCTAACAGTCTTTACGCTAAAAAAAAAAAGGTCTAAAAAACTCATAGCTCCCTTTCGGTGCTCATTCAACCGAAACTTTCCGGCTATCAATTCCAGGCGCGAAGGTATCCTCGGAAAGTGTTTCGTAACTTGGAATCCCATAAATCTCTGGGTTCTTCAGCTCCTCGAAGTTTCTTTCTCGTTGCTGTTTTTTTTTTTTTATTCGCTATTCCCCTTCGCGTTATGATATTTTATGATGAAAAATACAGGGTGGGCGAGTGTAAATTTTTATGGGAATTCCGACGCGTCCAACGGATGAGTTAACACCGGGAGAGGAACATGGTAACCAGCTGTTTCGAGTTACCAGTTAGGATCATGGCTACGCGAAGAATGATTTACACCAAACGCCTCTTTTTCTGTTTTCCTTGGCCTCCAACATTGGACCTTTGGGTAATCGATTTACCAGTTTGAATCGTGTAAACGTTATCACCCTACGTAAAAACGAAACGCCAATAAAGGAAACAATAAAAATAGTGAGAATGAGTTTCATAGTCGTTTACTGGCGAAGCCAAACGTTCTCATAGGAAAGAAACGTTTCCAGACATCCTGGAGACTCGACGGTTTTTGTTCTCTTCTCTTGACTGAACGTCATGAGTTCCCGGTTGTTTTTGACCTTTCAGCGTCTCCTGGCCCATTTGAAATCATGTAATTAATGCATGCAACATTTTTTTCCATATCTCGCTTCGTTTGAGAAAAAAGCACTTTGGAACGGTACAGATTACTCATTTTGTACGCATATATAGATACGTCTATTTATACACGGAGCAAAGCCTATTTCCTGGATTATACAGAACTAGATGAAGAGTTTTAGGGACTTCCTGGGGACTAGGAACGGTGGAAACGATACGGGAAGCGATAATTGAAGTCTGGTGTGCGAGGGAGATAATTAAAGTCGACATTACGCTCTTTGAGCTCTTTGACACGAAACAAAGATGCAGCGAGTGTGGGTAGGGAAAGATAAGGCCTCTGTCGAAAATCCCTCTTATCGTCGTTGTGCCTTTGGCAATAACGATTCTCATTGTTCGGTTCTATAGTTGACTATAACATAGCTGTCTATGTTTGTATTCATATGGTTTTGTTCATCAACGATAAAAAAAGGACACTATTAGGTTGGGGAATAAGTTCGTGGTGTTTTTATATTTTCTTTTATATTTTCTTTGTTTTACACGATTTTATTGTTTTGTTTTTAACGATTGTTTAGGTTTGTTTTTTTCTTTTCATTTTTACGATGGTTCTAACGATTGTTTTTAACTATGGTTTAACAATTGTTTTTAGCGATTGTTTGAGGTTGTTTTATTTTTCTTTTGTTTCCAACGATTTTTTTGCTGCTTGGCAAAGTGTTAGTATTCATTCGATAGAGTTCTTTTTAATCTATAAAATTATGCTAAACGTCTTTTTGAGTAATAAAATTTGTCATTACTTTTGAAGTGTAAAAATGGAATATTTGAAGCAACATTTTCGACAGCTGCACTTCTTCGCTTTTCATCGAGGCCAAAAAGCTACTGACGCCAGAGACATTTTCAACTTTGGAAATGTTATAGAAAATTCAAAAAGCAAGTGTCAAAAATATTGCTTTTTACGTCCTTTTTACCTTTTTTACCTTGGATGTTCAATTTCCAAGCTTCAAAAGAAATAAAAAAATGCAATTATTCAAAAAGACGATAAGCATAGTTTTGTAGAGCAGAAAGAGTTCTATCGAATGAATATTATAAACGTGATCATAGAAAAAAAATCGTTGTAAAAAAAAATAAAATATAAATACGCTACGAACTTATACCCAACCCAATGGATTCCTGGGTAAAAGCTGAAAGGAGGGAAAGAATAAGCTGACTCCAAGTGCTCAATTGTGTATCGACTTTTTTCCCATTCTGAAATTTTGATCGTTTGCTTTTACAGTTAAATCCCTAGCAATATCGAACTATCGAGAAAGGAAAGATTCATCATCGATGACGTCATTGTGCGAAGCAACAGGAGCGACCTGAAAGCATAGGGATCGTTAAAAGCGAATCAAGGATTTCGGCGAGTCAAATATATTCGACTGAAATTGGACGGTGTAAAAACTGAAAGTGTATTTTTTTTTTTTTCATTGGAGTGTTAACCTGAAAGAATCTCGGTCAGATTCGAAGGGGGTCCAAATGGTTTTCTGACGAATCGTTGATGAAGGATCAACGTTGTTTTTTTTTTTCACCTCCATTCAACGTTCCAAAAAGTTCGAAACTGCTCGTTGATTTCTAATTGATTAACAGATATCCAAAGAGAACAATTACGACACTTAAAGCAGAGGTAGAAGCCAGAAAGTCAGTATGGATGACGAGGAGACGGAGGACATGAGGGAGTCTCTGAAACGTACGAACAAAAAAATAGTCGCAACAAAGATCGTAAAGACGAGCAGTCGAATGACATCGAACAGCAGCAGCAGCAGCAGTTCTCGGGTCCTTCAACAAAAACCGTCTCTCGATGATTCGAATACTTTCGAACGCGACTCTGAGACCTCATCTGTAAAGATACCGGACCTGAAATCAGATACCATTTTGATCGATGAAACTCTATATCGAATACCAGACGATTCAAAATTGGGGAAATTCATGACTGATAAATCAATGAGTAGCGAAGGTTCGTCCGAAGTTTCCAAGTTCAGTATTCAAGTGAAGAAAGCTGAAGGTAACAAACGTAACGAAACAATGACGAGAATACAATTGAACTCTGGTGAGCTAATGGACGATGATAATCAATGCGGAGGTTCATCAGGCTCTTCAAAATATTCGGAAAGCCGTTTGGGCCTCTTTATGACATCTAATCGAAGTCCCCAATCGAGTTCCAGCCAGGAAGATTACGAGCCTGAAATAAAGTCCATACCGAGACAAAATTTGCTATCAGCTGGTGGAACGAGTCAAGTGGCAGCCAGATCAATGGAGAGCTTGAGAATGTCGAGAAACTTTTTGAGCGCTGATGATCGCTACGAAGATTCGAGATCCCTCGAATCACTGACTTCCTCATCCGAAACTCACGTAGCATCAACTTCAACGTCGAAAACTCATTATCGCAGCTTTTTGACGTCATCGACTGGAAAACGCGACGTGAGAAGAGTCGTCAGTGTCGAGTCCAGAAGCAGCGAAAATCTTCTTCATAGAGAGGAGAGCCTCAACGCTGAGGCTAGAAGAGGCCTTTTTGCTAATACAGGATTGGAGAGAAAACTACCACAAAACCTCAGCTTGCCACCACCCAGTGGCATCTTTTCTCTCACCAGTCCAGGAGGAAGCGATCGAAAAATCACCATTCTCAGTCCTCACTCGCCTGTTCAAACAATCGACTTTCAACAATACACCATTCAAACCCTCAAGACCCGGAGGAAGAAAGCGCTCGTTTTGCCGAGGTTGGTGTTGCCACGAAGCGAATCCGAGGTCTTTTTAGAGTGAGTAGAGTACATAACGACCCAGTGGAATTTCATTTTCGTACTTTGTGTCTCGGATGAAGGTAACGCGCACTCATCTAGGAATCCATCAAAATTACTGCTTTTGTGGGTATTCCTCGTAAGGACGTTTAGAAGATAGACATGACCTGGCAAACCCAAACAAAACGGCTTTTCTCGTAGAGGCTTCAATTTTTTAGAAAAAATGAGGTATTAGGCCCCTTAGAATTCATAGATGCAGCGCTTGATTATTTGATTTTATGACGATAACGATCTATCTTTGAGAAATGTTGATTCGAATGATTCAGATGTTTCTATCGTACACGGTTTCGCGTGGTACAGCTTCTTATTGGGTTTCGTAACAATTAGTAATGTATTTAGCTTTGGTAGCATGCATTAATAATCAGAAAGAAAAAAACTGCATAGAATTTTCATTGGCAATTGGAAACAGTACAGAATCTTTCTGGCCTAGTGATAATCTACATTGGAGGTAGGTATTAATCCATTGAAACGCTAGGTTGGACCAAAGATTGAAAGTTCAAAATATTATCATCACTATACATTGGCATTGTAATCTTTTAAATTGGGAAACGTTGATAAAAGAATTTTGTGTTAATCATTGGAAAATAGTTAATTAGAATGAAAAATAGAAGATCTCTTTTAGGAATTTTACTGGACTAATGACCATTGATAATGAAACGTTGAAGCCTATCGGTTCCATTTCAGTGTTGAACCAATCCTGAAGGGAAATCCTGACTTCTCAAAAACCTTGATGGCGTTCAATCGTATTTTCTACCTCGGATGGTAACTTTTCCATTTGGCAATGTATCCACCTGTCATAAACGGATTTCAGCCGTATTGTTGCGATTAATAAAACGGCTGGGTGGGTCGTTCCAGCTGTTGTATCCAAGCCATTCCCGGTTTTAATTGGCATCGTATAACGCAGCGAAATAACGTTGGGTTGGAAAAAAAAAGTATACAAAAATTGAACCTTCAACGGCATTTACATTGTTCAACCGGATCACCATTTCCGGTATTTTCCTAAAGCTCTTTCATTCAACGCAGCTTTTGAAGCGTGGATTTTTTTCAGTGCTCATCGAACGTTGCGGAACGTGAAACGATGGGGCTTTAAATCGATGGAAATGGAATCCTGCTTCAGCCGGATTTAAAATGATTTTTTTTCCCTCGATGACCATTCGTGTCAACAGCTGTTATGACGTTTCTCGACAAACCCGTTACGAAACGAAACCCCCGCAAATTGCCGGAATGCTCGTCGAGCGAAATCCTATGGTATTCGGTCGAATGAATTTCACGCTTCGAGTTTTAATGTAGAATTTCCATTCCACGACCCTCCGGGGACTCCAAGTTTCGTTAGACGTAGTTAAACCAAACGAACCAACTCTAACTCTCTCTTTTTATCAGGACGATTCACTCGAGCCCAGAAATTCCCCTTAAAGCTGAAACGAACGATATTGAATGATTAGGAAGTCGTTATTTTTGCATCCTTCCATTTGGCCTCGGTGAATATGATCACAGTTGAGATCAGCAGGTATGTCACATTTTTGCGTAGTCCGTTGTACACTTGCGCACATCATGGATCCACTGTAGGTCACGGGGGTCTCCGGTTGATACTGGTTCTCAGGGAGTTCACTGTATATGATGGCAAATTAATATCGTTCTCTCTGTTCGTCTCTCTATTTTTTTTGTAATTGTTTATTATTTTTTATCTATATTTTATCTATTTTTGTTCTTCAATCTTTATTGTTAATTTTAATTATTAGTAATTATTTATTATTAATTAATATTAATTATTTAATTATTAGTAATATTACTAATAATTAAATAATTAATATTAATTTAAATTTGACAATTCATTTTGAAAAATTCAAATTAGACTCCATTTGATCATTAGTTCATACGTTTTGCAGTATTTTATAGTGGATTTAAATGTAACGTTTAAATAAAATTTGATGATGAAAAAGGCTATTTGACCATTTTAATGAAATTTAAATGATTTAACCATTTTAATGGAATTTAAATTATGTCTGTTTTTATATCATTTCTTTCTTTATTGTTATTTATTTTCGTTTCTTTTTTGATTTTCTACTCCTATTTTTATTTCTATCTATCTTTGATTTATCTTTTTATTTCCGATTTCTATTTATTTTTATTTATTCTTTTATTTTCTCTTCCAATTCGAACATTTTTATATTTTACATTTTTATCTTTGTTATTTGTTTTATATTTTTAGTTGGACCTATTTTTTTTTTTACTAAAATTTTATGCGTTTTTGTATTTTTCTTTTATCTTTTTTATAATTGAGAAAATAATATAAATTTATGTAAGTTTATATATATATATATTTGGTCGAATTCGATTTTCTACCATTATGTGAAAGTACAAAAAAAAACCACCAGTACCGTCACTGTTCACTTCGTTTACATATAAAAGAGCAGTAGGGAATAAATTCTCAATTTTACGAAAATACGAGTTCACCCCAATCGTATAAATGCTTAAAAATACCACGATTTTTCTCGTCGAGTATTAATTCCAGCCTTTAGGGAATTTTTCATTAATTTTTGCTGTGTTCACTACATCGTTGGTCGTTTTATAGTTGACGTTGAAAAATGCCGAGTCTTTTTTTTTAAATGGTTTCTCACTTTATTGAAAAAAATTAACAATTATTTTTAATTGTTATTAATATCTGAAATTATTACATGTATTTATACATAATTACAGATTCAAAGTATATGACACATTATTTTATAAAATAAATATAAACGATATTTTATTATTATTGTATATTATTTTGTATAATAATTTATCAATTTTTTTTCGTTTATGATTTTATATATTTAGGTTTTACTTCGCTGAATAAAAGTTCTAAAAATTGTTGCATAATTTTCATAGTTCCGAAACGAAATAAAAAATTTAATAAAAATTGTAAATAAAAAAAAATAATTATTATCGAAACGAAATTGAAAGATTTGTTTGTTTGCTTTCGTTTAAATTTGTTGTTTAATGCATAATGGTACAAATAAAATATTTACTTTGTCGACGGTATCACATGACGTGTCTACGTTGAACGTCAAATAATCATTTCCTTTTGTGACGTTTCTTGAAAAAGGTACCGCGAAATAATATCTCTATTTTTTTTTATTTCGCGTTTCTTTCTCGTTCCAGCCACAAAAGAGAAGCTTTGCAAAGTTGGAAACGGTCACATTCGCGCGGAAGCAAAAAAAAAAAAAAAAACACTCCGCAACGAGAAAAATTGCGGGACCACATTGCTTGGCGGTCTTTCAAGTCCTCTCATCCGATTCATGCATATGCAATCAATCTCACATGGAAAAAACATTTTCAAAAATGTGCTCACGTGTCTGTTTCAATAATTAAATTTTTAAAAAATTAAAAACAGAATTTGCAGCATCACTGAACGAATGACAGGATTTGTTTGGGTTTGTTTGGGTTAGATAACACGTGGTCAGGTGCGTGTATTAATTATTAACTTTTTGGAAAATTAAAAATGAAATGTAAAGCATCACTGAATGAAAGATCGGCTTTGTTTGGGTTGTGTAAAATATAGTCACGTGTCTGTTTTAATTATTAACTTTTATAAACATTCAAAATGTAGTTTGAGTCATATTACTGGATGGATCGTTAGGCTAAAGTTTTTCCAAAGTTAATTATAAATTTTTCATCTTCAAGTATCAATTGTTAATTAATTAATCGTTGACTATTAATTAATTTATTTATATAACCCAAACAAGATTTTATCTTTATCTTCCTATTTGATAAATCCCTGATATAACAGACTTTTTAGACTCGACGATATAATAATTTTCAAAACTGTTTTGCCATCGTTAATTATATTAATAATCACTAAATTAAACAATAAAAAAATATGACATAACTCGTGTAATATTTCATAATAATTCTCTAAAAAATTATGAAATAATTCATGTATTATTCTACCGAAAATTTATAATTCCTCAAAAATTAATTAATTTCGATTTTTTTTAAATATCCCCACAGTAATTATTTTCACAGTTTCTAGTTAACGTCAATACCATGTTTACCTAATTCTCCACTTTTTCACTAGGAAAAAAACGTCCGTGCTCGTTTTAGGTAGTAAAAATTTTTTCAATTTTTTTTTTTCGTTCTTTCATTCCCCAAATGATGGGACGGTATAACATCTGAAGCCTTGATGTAGATGGCTTACCACTTTTTCAATCCTCACATCCGTCATACGTACCTACTTGAAGCTGAGCTTGCTGACGTCACTTCTGAAGAGGACACTTTGCCCAGGTTGACGATTAAACGGAGTATACTTGGGGGAAACGAGTTCCAGCCCTTCAGAGTAGTAAAAACCGAGATCTTTCACTTTCTTTTTTTTAATACCAGACGTACCACCATTTTCAGCCCTCCCATTATCACATTCGTTTCTTCACGTGCTTTCTTTAGGTACTTGACGATACTTTCTGATGTCGTTTTTTGGTTTCTGAGCCCTTAATTATGTTAGCCAAAAAATACAACAAATCGACCTAAAAAGATAGAAAAATAGACAATAGATTTTATTATGTATCAGTAAGAAACTTTCGGACAATTCAAGAGTAAACAAAATATAAATAAAGCATTAAAAAATAATACGAAAATAATAATATAACCAAAAATGTAAAAAAAAACGCTAAAAAGAAGAAAAAAACGAACAATTGATAACCTAAACTAAACGGCAAAATAACCATGAAAATAAATTAATAAATAAAAATGAAAAAATTAATAAAAAATCGATTTAAAAAAATTAAAATTGATGAATAAACAAAATATAAAATGTGTAAACTTTGAATATTCATAATCATAAATAAAATAAATAAATAATAATAGTAATTGGATAATGAATATTAAAGGGTAAAATGTGTAAGCTTTTGAAAAAAAAAAAGATTTTTAATATTCTACATTAATAAATAACGATAGCAATAATAAAATAAAAAATAAATAAAGAATAAAACGTGCAAGCTTTAAGTTATATATTTAATGTTTGTGCCAATTGCGAATTAATGCTGCAATGAAACTGTTCTCGAAATTCCATACTGCAAGCTCTATTGATTACTCAAGCGAAGACATAAGCTATCAGTAATCCATTAAATCCGAGCAAATTGTGCGCCTGTTTATTTCGCTATATAGATAAGCGAACGAACGGAAAGGAGGAAGGGTGGGGGTAAGAACACTTTAAAAAATCAATACGATTGATTGAGCAAACAATTGGCAATCGATAGGGGTGAAAAGGTCACCGTATAAACATTTTCATGAATTTCAAGTCTACGAAAATATTAAATACGTGAAATATTTATTATCACTCATAAATTTTTTACGCAGTTTCTGTACTTTATTATGAGCCAAAAATTTTCATTTTGTAATCGTACATGTTTCGTTATTTATTCGTCTGAACTTTTAATATTTTGCGGTTAAAAGTTCGGACAAAGTTAATTGGAGAATAAAATAACAGGTACTCGAAAAGTTCGACATTCATTGTACCTCATAATAATTGTTCAACAATTTCCCAGAATAGGAAACCGCGAAATTCAAATGAATATTTTATATGATTTTTATTCAATGATCCATAAAATATAATCTGCAAAATGTAATTATAGATAATAATTGAAATAATGGAATAATTGAATTATAAACAATAATTGAAATAATGAAATAATTGAATTATAAATAATAATTGAAATAATGAAATAATTGAATTATAAATAATAATTGAAATAATGATATAATTGAATTATAAATAATAATTGAAATAATTGAATCATTATTTTAAATACAATAAAAATAATTAAATAAACAATAATTAGTCAGATAATTAAATAAATTATACATAATTTATTCAATTAATAATTCAGACACATGAATGAAGATTGCTTCATTGGAATTCAACGAAAGTGATATTTCCCTTAATCCTCGAAATTTCTTTTGGCTGTTCAGAGGTTCGAAAGCCTCGCAAATATTTTTTTGGATTTTCGATGTAAATAAAAAAGAGAAAAAGGAATCGGTTGGTACGTTTAAACGATAAACGTCATCCTTTGATCATTATCCGTAATTATAATGATAAATAATAATAATTATCGTTCATTCCTTAATTGAATCGAATTGAAACATCGAAAGGACTCGTTATACGTTATCTGCGCATGAATGATAATTAATTAAATTTTCGAGAACTTCCTATGACACGGACCATAGTTTATAGGTCAAAGCTCGTAGGTGGGAGTGAAAAGTTTGAAACTTCAGTTGCTCGCGGAACGATGGATTCTACGGTTCCATTGTTTCATCCTGGATGCGTTTCTCTGGTATCATTAGCTTTGTAGATGTTCAACCGTTAACAAGACGCGTCACGGTTGAATGTCGACATCGAACATCGTCTCTTTCAGCCGCGTTAGGGCAAACAAGAAAAATGCCTCGTCAGTTTCTATCTGTATGGAAATCTCGGAAATCCATCGTCAAAAAACTAAAAATTGCAGCAATATAATCTTAGCAACGATTAATTTATAATACATCTGTTCATTGAAAAATGCTACCTTTTGTGGTATCCAGGTTTAGTATCAGAGATAATTTAAATTCCATTTAAATGGTCAAATCATTTAAATGGTAATTAAAGTGGTCAAATAGCCTTTTTTCATCATCAAATTTTATTTAAACGTTACATTTAAATCCACTATAAAATACTGCAAAACGTATGAACTAATGATCAAATTGAGTCTAATTTGAATTTTTCAAAATGAATTGTCAAATTTAAATGATCGATATTTAATTATAAAGTTTTTATTATAAAAATGAAATTTTTACATTGTTTTTGTTGAAATATAATTATTAAAATTTTACTATTAAAACTGAATTACCAAATCTTAATTATCAACATTGAATTATCAAATATCAATAAAAATTGAATTATTAAATATTAATTATCGTAATTTAATGTTCAAAGTTTAATTGAAAACATTGAATAATCAAATTTCGACAACCAAAATTAAATCACATATCAATTGTCAAGTTTTGATTATAAAGTGTTAATAAAAAAATGGAATTATTACATTTATATGATCAACAATGAATTATAAAATTTCTATAATTAATATTAAATTATCAAATTTTTATTTTCTAGCGTAGCATCAAGATTATCAACTTAAAAAACCATAAGATTAAATTGTAACAAATAGTATCATCATTATCACCATTACAAAATTTATTAAGTTTTGAACCGGATCAAACATCTTTTTCGAAAGGCACAGTTTTCTTCATGTCCAGTTCTCCTCTCGAATCTCTCAACAAGGCAGTACGATCAAATGGCACTTTGCAGGGAGCATGCTACTTCTAGCTGGCCAGGAAAGCTTTTACACTAGGAAAATGTTTGATAAATGACACGAAAACACCTCTGTTGGTGCACGTGAAATAGCACGTTTTATTGACTGGGGCAAATACAGTTGTACACTAAGAAAGCACGAATACGAGCTTTCTCGAACTGCCATTGGTGCACTTGGTCACGAAAAAGGCTCATTTTGTTTTCACAATGCTACTGCTGGGACTAACCGCGTGGGCTTTCAATACTCCGCGAAATAGATTGACCGCTGTATTCGTATTAGAAAAATACTGAAAGCAGCTGAACACAGGTTTGTGGTTGGAGAAGAGTTGATGAAAAGTTTGAAGGAAATTGGGCGTTCACGATTGAAGCGTGAGGCAATAGAAAAGGTAGGAAATATATAGCCTGATGTATCAAAGTTGTCAATGTTACCAATGATAACTACAATTGATACTAAAAGAACGTTAAAACCGTCGTCTAGTGTGAAGACTGTTTTTTTAGCTTTCGTGGGGATTTTTTTTGCCCAAAAAAACCCAAACAAAATAATTTCTAATTTATACATCATTTTTATCAACATTTAAACCAGCTTTGTGAATTTTTTGAAGTAAATATATCGAATACAGAAGGAGCTACACTGGCCAACAGGAAGACGTATAAAAAAAAGAGATGCTGCACTGCTGCGATGATTCCAGCCGTTCTGCTTATCTGAAATCAAAAAACCAAACGCCATTTTAATCGTGAGGATCGTAGCTCTACTCGGAACCAAAATAAATTCAGAATTCCAATAAATAATACTTTTTTACGCTTCAGAAAAAAGAATTCCATTTGTCCTACTTTTTTGGGGACTATTTAGCTGGTAAAAAGAAAGCTAACGAAGCAATCTTGATTATTTTCGTTCAAGTTGTAGTTATATATGTATTAAAGATGCTGTAGAAATTTGAGCAGAATCGATTAATTAGTTTTCGAGATATCATGGCAGCAGTTTGATAAAACGATGTGTTAAGAAAAACGCGTTTGAAAGTTACCCATTTTATATAATTCATGATTTTAAAAATCCTTAGTAACCCTAACCTCACATGTTTACGGTAATATTGGTAAAAAAAAATGGGAGCACCACCAGTGAACTTCGAAATAACGGCGGAAATTGCCAGATGTCTGTCAACACTCTTCCGGTTTCCTGTTGGTGAAGAAACATCAAAGTAGCTCCAGTCATTTCCGCACTTAGACGAGAATAGGACCGTAATTCATAGGATGAACGCGGACATACGTAAACCCGATAGCTGTCATGCTACACGAGCTGGAAAGGCAAAGGTCAGGTAGTTCCCGTATACCGTATTGGCTACCCCAGTGTTAGAACTATAAGATAGGTCCAGCAGCACGTCTGGCAAGTTTAATTTGCCTCCCTCCTTTCCGGAGGGTAGATTTTCTCTCTGTCACTTTAGACGATAACGAGTTTCCGGTAGGAAGCACCTGGGGGACCAACACGACTCTTCCTTAACGATGGCCTCTAATCTGATCTCGATAGCAAGAAGGGAAAAAACTTTCGGAAATTCTCCAGTGTGTCGATGATACCAAAAAGCCAGGAGCCCAACCATAGATTGGATCCAATCGGGAATATCTTGGATATGTAAGATTACGTGGAATCTAGGGACCTAGGGAATATAGGATATCCTATATTTCTTAGAATCCAGAGTTTCCCGGATATCCTAGATTTCCTGGAATTTAGGATTTGCCTGATATCCTAGATTTTCTAGAATTTGGGATTTCTCAGATATCCTAGATTTTCTAGAATCTAGGATTTCCCAGATATCCTAGATTTTCTAGAAGCTAGGATTTCCTAGATATCCAAGATTTTCTACAATGTAGGATTTCCCAGATACCCTAGATTTCCTAAGTTTTCCACCCGACTGACGGCCAGCGCCATCTGTCGGCTTCGTTCTAAATGGCGATTTACGTATTTCTCGATCGTAAGTTTTAGTTATCTGGAGCCTTCATCCTTTTTGATCAATCGCTGTTTCGACTGATCGACTTTTTGGCCGTTCCTTTTGATTAATTCGAAATTGTAAATCCTAGTAATATTAACATTTCAATTATCCTACATCTCGATGTGTTTATACCGGCGAATCGATATTACACCTCTAATTATTACGTAAAATTTCACATTTCATTTCAGTACGAATCAATATCAAGATTTTTTTATTCGAAATATAATTGAATTTACAAAAATCCATAGTGACACCAACCGTAATTAATTTCCTGTAAAACAACATTAGATTTCTGTAATGAAAGCTCTCTTTGTTCAATGATAGCAACGAGTGAAAACACGGTTCCCTTTTTTACCAACGGTTATCCATGCGTCCGAAGATTTGGCAGGTCGGTAAGTGTCCAACCGTTGGTCACTGGTTCTCATCCGTAAATATCGCGTTGGTGGCAGCAGGGTCGTTTCAGGAATTGCGCCACGTGAAAAACGTCGATCAATATGTAAACTGGCGTTTCAATTGGCAATTCCCACGACTAAAGTTAAACAGTCTTTAAACCCAAACAAACCCAAAAAAATGCGGGCAATTATAATGAAAAGAACCGTTGTCAAGTCTACTGGAGAGCTGTGGCAATTCTTACTCTGAAATTGGTCGCCATTTACGAATCAAGCTCACAAAAAGATTCGCAGATTTGTTTCGACTTACCACCGATCATTTTCCACTTGAGAAATCATTGCAGAGTGGGTACAATCCTTCAGGGCTCGACCAAGTCCCTCTGGAACATTCTTGGAATGTACCTCAGCTGAGCAATCCATCTTTTGCCTATTAATTACCATATTCCATCAGCACGAACTCTCTAAATGTCAATTACGTCTGAATCTCCACATCAATGACGCCACTTGGATCGAGTCATTAGCCTAATCGGTTGGCAGGTTCTAAACACCGGATGTCCTCTTCCGGTAGGATGTTTTTTAACAAATATTCGATTCCAGAATGCAGTTTCGTTCGACGAAGAAAGGGTCAATCTCTTTGATGAGGGAAAACGGTTCTGGTAGAAATCAATGCCATCGCCAATTCAGGCACACGAGTACAATCTTCACGTTTGAAAAGTCATGGTCGTGTTACCAATGGAGCTGATATCAATAAACCTTGATATTGGAATTGTCTGCGTTTTGAGCATTGCTTGAGTTAATTAGAATCAGTTTATTCATCTGTCGAGTAACTGGATAGGCGTTTTCAGGATAGTAACATACCGAATCATGATTAACTCGGTGATGACGCTCTAATTCATCAATATTTTCATGGTAAAATTTTAAATGATCAGTATCTTCATGACGACAACCCAAATTGACAATATCTTTACGATGACACCCGGAAACGTCAATAACTTGGTGATGGCACCTTCAATTATCAATATTTAGGTGATGGCACTCGAATTCATCAATATCTTCATGATGACGCTCTGAATCATCAATATCTTCATGATGACACTCTGAACCATCAATAACTTGGTGACGGTACCCTGAATCACCAATATCTTTACGATAAAATTCTAAAAAATCAATAATATCTTCACAATAACAACACGAATCGTCAATATTTTGATGATGACACCCTGAATCATCAACAACTTGGTGATGACACCCAAAATGATGAATATCTAGGTCAACATCTACAATCCAATTCGTCAATATCTTCACGATTACACCCCAAATAATAAATAACTCGGTGATGACACCCAAAATTATCAATACCCTATCACTAGTGTATCATATCAGTGACGACACTCCAAATCATCACCATCTTCAGCCGACCACCCCGAATCATCAACGTCTTATCAACACCCTCAATCATCAAGATCCACCTTCCAACCCCAACCTTTCCATTTCCTCCGTCAGCTATTTCCGTCCCGCCACTCACGATCACTTTCTCTATCACGAAACCGTTGATGCTGTTCTTTTAGGACATCATAAATATTCCTCTTCGTTATTTACGGCCTGGAACGGGCATTTCTTGGCCTTCGGTTGATCATCGGGACTTCCGGACTATGGCGTCTGACTTTTCACCCTCGCTTCCTACCGACTTTTTCAACCACCACTACCAACCCCCTAAACCCCTCCGTCACCCCTCGTCCTTCCTCATCGCTCTCTCCATCTCGCTGGCTCTCTTGAGTGGAGAAGTGTTGGAACGGGCGGGTCGGGTGGCTCCACCACTATCACCAACCGTACTACCACCACTGCCACCTTCAGGAACACGGAAAACCTCCGGCAGGCTATCATCGTCATCTCTCCGTCACTCCGCTGCTGCCATCATCTCCGATTAGTTCCAAAGCCTTCTGTAAATCCGTTTGGAACACGCGTGCTCACCGTACCGGAAATAAAATTCGTGTCCATGTGCTCGAGTGATGACGTTTATAATGTTGTACGTTTACGTGGTTGAATCGATTCGTCCACGTTCCAAGTGCTCTTTCGTTTATCATCGAAATCGTGACAAAAATAAAGGGTTTCGTTGAACCTTGATGTGAAAATATGAAAGACGTAGGAACGTTGATGAAAACATCGAAAGAACAGGCCAGTTTCAAAGGCCATTAAAAATTAACTGTTTTTTAAGTGTCTTACTTAATTTAATGGAAAACTATCATTCGACTTTATTACTTTATAACCTAAAGACGTCTGATGACTAATTCGTTTCAATAGTCCTGTCCTAACGATCAACTTCCTAGTGATCATTTTGTTAGCAATAAACGCAGCAATAATGAACTTTGAATTTTTAATGTTGAATTCTATTGCAATTGGTGGAATGTGCTCGAATGGTGAAACGAAAAATGAAGTTTTTTTTTGAGAGAGAATATAAATAATGAGTTTAAACGAGGCTGGTTTAAATAAAGAGGATTTCGAGTGAAATTAAAAATAAGTTTTATGATTGAAATATAAATGAATATTTTGAGGATTTTTATTGAAATATAAAGTGAATTTAAATGACTTCGATTAAAATGAAAAAAAAAATAATTATTTTAAATGTTTTTGATTAAATTTAAAAAACATTTTTAATACTTTTAGTTAAAATGAAAATTCACTTTGAGTGCTTTTATTTTAAATTTAAAAAATGGTTGAAATATAAATGAAAATTTTGAATATTTCAATTGAAATATAAAATTAATTTTAATGATTTCGATTAAAGTAAATAGAAACGATTTCAAATTCTTTCAGTTGAATTAAATAATAATTTTGAATGCATTCAGTTAAAATAAAAAATCATTTTGTTTGGGTTTGCTTGGGTTAAATGCTTTGAAAAAAAAAATGAGTTTCGTTGACCGAAAAGAGATGAGGAAAGCGTCGAATGATCGTGAATAAAATGGGTCAACGTGGACCAAACGAGCGCGAAACCGGACTACCCCAAAAAGTCCAATTGTGCTCAAACGAGCCCACAGTTGCTTGGAGTTTTAACGAGTCAACTTTAAACTCACCATTTTAAACTCAGTTTAAAATGGATTTAAAATAAAATCTGATAAAAAAAAAATGTGGACCAGAATAAAAACGGGGAAAACCGGTTTTCGAAAATGTTGATTTTGAAAACCCGGAATTCTCGTTACTGGATAATCAATTGTGCAAAATTGATTGGTGAAAAAGGTGGATTGGTGAACGAGATTGAAAAATGTAAAATCCAACGAAGCTGAATCAGTTTATCTTGACTGATAATGATATTACAGTCAATTGAAAAAATCAAACGACCTTGAGATTCGACCCAATTTTTTTTTTTTTTTTTTTCGGATAAAAAGTTTGGGTCATGGGTCAGGATTGGTGCGCACGCCGGCGAAAACGCTCGAGTAGCGGATGTTGCCCATGCGGACCACGTGTCCATCCTTCGAGCTGGTCAGTTCTTGTTTTTTTCCTCTTATTTATTTAAACAATAAAAAATCATTTTTCCACGACCATGGACCAGCTGATCTTTCAGTTCGTCAGAAGAATCATCGATATATATATATTTCATCAATTCAAATTTGCATTTTATAAATGCGATGATTTTTTTTTCTTTTTTTTGCATTTTTTGTTTTCAATTTTGAGAATGCAAACGTTATCGTTATTTTTTTATATATTTTTATATAAATTTATGCCATGATATTCTCTACTCCTATTTATTTAAACAAAACAAAAAATATTTATTCATAACCATAGAAATTTGCATTTTTTAAATGCAACGAATTTTCATTCTCTTTTTTTAAAAAATTTTTTTTTTTATTTTGACGATGCAAACGTCTTCATTTTTGTTTTTTATATTTTTATATACATCTATAGCATTATATATATAAATGTATATGTATGTACACAAGGTGACTTTTATAATGTAGCCATTATTTTTTTAAGTGTATCACGCGATAATTTTGGGACTGAAAAAAATTATTCTTAATGGTTTTTCAAGCACTTTGAAAAAAACTTATGCCAAATTTATGACTATTATTATTATTATTATTTTTCTTATTATCATTATTATTCAAGATACATTATTCAAGACAAAAATCTGGAATATTTTTTTTTTAAAGGGCTTAAAAAATCATTAAGAATCATTATTTTTTCAGTCCTAAAATTATCGAGTGAGACCGTTAAAAAAATCATGACCACATTATAAAAGTCACCCTGTATATATATATATATATATATATATATATATATATATATATTTATTTATTTTATATTTATTAACTTCCGAAACACACACATTGAGATAAAATATAATTTTAGCCGTTTCGTTAATCGGTTTTAAATCAATAGATTTTTTTTCCATTTGAATTAATTTGTTTATGCGTTGGTTTCGTTATTTTTTCTATAAATCTTCCTTATTGCATAAATAATGTTGGGAATTGTGTTGAAAAAATTGGAAATAATTGGTTTTAAAAATAGATGAATGTTCGATTGATTAATTTATTATTATCGAAGCCTTGGCCATGATAAAAAATTGAAAAACGACGAGATTTTTTTTTATTATTTATGTTGGACGTATCGATTATTAATATTGTGAACGTAAATACGAAAATAATACTACGAGGGACAGCAGAAGGGGGAGGGGTGTAAACTTGAACTTTAGTGACCCAGGTTTCACCCCATAAATTTCTTTTTCGCACGAAGTTGCATAAGAAAAAATTATTAATCGAAAAAAAAAAATTCTTGAATTATTTCGGTGATTAAATTTGCAGGGCTTAAAATAAAGTTTCTACAATTTAACTTGACCTCCAGATCCCCCATTTATTTGATTTATTCTCTTGATACATTTTTTTTTTTTTTATGGAAAAAGTACGTGAGAAAACTGAATATTTTTATGCACCCTGATATGTAGGAATACATTAAATAACAACGAGAAATTATGCCCTGCTTTATTCTCACTTTCTGGCGAGGATGCACGACAAGCAAGGGGGTACAGTAAAATCTCGATTTTTTATCATACAGATGTTTATTATTTTATTATTAGATTATTATTTTACTACAAGAACATTTAAAGAACGTTTTCTGAAGAAACCAAAAATTAAAATAACATTTTCTGTCATATTAGTCGTTTATTATTTTATTGTTAGATTATTATTTTATTTATAGACATGAGTTTAGAGACATGAAGAACGATGAGAAATATGGAAAAAATTAATAATTAATAGAATTCGAATTAATTAAAGATAAGAAAGATTAGGAGAGTATTTAGTTAAGAAGGTAATCAATAAGAAGAAGTAATAATTAATAAGAGTATTGTATCAAATTACAATATTTATTAAAGAAAATAAAATTTAATAAAATTAAATAAATAATATGCAATAAAATTAAATTACTTGGATAGAATTATATCAAGGATAAAACAAATGATAATTAATAACATTATTGAATCGAATTAAATTGATTAAATTAATTAAATTAATATAATCTATTTAAATTAAATTAAATTTACCATTACTCATAACAAACAATAATAAGAAATTAAGAATGAATAATTCATGAACTTTAAATACTATCGTTTCGTTAATTTTTTTCTTTGCACGATGATTTAATTTTTTATAATTCGGAGCTGTTCTAGTTACCCAAAAATCTTTGCTTACTTCAGTAACTTTCGCCAATTATCAATAGTCCAAAATTATTTTCTAAAATGTCGAAATTTCTTTTTTTTCTATTTCTTCGGTGCAATGGGCAAAGTGGGGGGAAAAATAAAAGGGAAATTGAGAAAAATTGAGGTTTTACTATATATTCACATTTAATTGGAATATTATTAATAGTCAGAGCACGAAACAATTTATCAGGATGCAAATTGCAAATTGTCAGGATTTAGCTTTTTTAAATTCGCTACCGAGTAATTTTTTTTGTTTTTTTTTTTTAATTAATATTTTTTGCTACGAAGAAATAAGTCAACACTTTCGTAAAGGCTGGTAAATAATCTCATTTGCGAGGAACTTGACCTTTTCGTTGATTTATACAGTCCGGGAAATAACAGCGTGTACTCGCATCGAATATTTCGCGTGCTCACGTGCAATTCCCACAAACACGTTTTAGATATCCCAAGCCTAACAAGGGAGTGTAATATAAAGGGGGTTGCCCCCGTACACGAAAGGCCAGACGCATTGTACCCAGGCCTCAAGAATTTTTCTCGAGCTCCTTGGGTGCTTGGATTATCGTGCTTTCAAACCCCCCACCACTTTCCCCACTTTTTTTTCGTCCTCTTTCCTCCCAAAAGAAAATCAATCGTTTCCTCTGCTTCCATTTTGCGAAGAGCTCGAAGCTTGATAAAAAAAAAAGGTTGCCGTTACTCGTATAATCGTGATTAATTTTTTTTTTTTTTTTTTTTTTAAGAAAAAAAAAGACAACTTTTTATTGATAAAAAAATTTTTTTTATCAAGGTTAGAACGCGACAACGTTTTATTGATTTATTTTAAAATATTTAGAAAAGGCTTGGCATCATTGATAAATGTATTTTTCTTTTTTTTTTTTTTAAAGAAAAAATAATGACTTCTTATTGATTTTCAATTTTTTTTTTCGTTCTTTTTCCTCCCAAAAGAAAATCAATCGTTTCCTCTGCCTCCATTTTGCGAAGAGCTTGAAGCTTGTTTAAAAAAAAGATTGCCACCACTCATATAATTATAATTTGTTTTTTTTTTTACAGAAAAACAACGACAAATTTATTGATTTATCTTAAAGCTAAATGAAAAAAAAAAATAGATTTAAAAAAGTGATTTTTTAATACGTTTTAGTAACTGATAATAATAATAATAATAATAATTTATGTAATAATAATTGCTGAAAGTAATGATTTACAACCACCCTTATAATATTTTATAAATTGTAATCAATTGCAAATGGGAATAATTTACACAAAATATTTTATAATATATTTCATGAAACGTAATTATTTTCTCATAATAACAATTAAGAAAAATAATTAGAATATTGAACGAATCATAATAACTTAGCAGCGAAGTTAATTTATAAATATTATTTCCATATATTTTCTATTATAATAATTCACAGAAAATAAAAATGATAAAAATAATTATATTCTTCAATTGAAATAACTTCGTGAAGCAACGATTTATAAACATGATTATCAATATTCAACAAATTATTGTTAATAAAACTGGCCCTTAAAATTGATAGAAAATTTTATAAATATTCAACTGCTTTAAAAATTCTCAATTCTAGTCACGAAAATGAGTATTATGAAAAAAAAAATCGTGCAGAGTCATCACGCGAAAACTTCATTTACGTGGGACAATCATATTTGCAATCATATTTGCACTGAGTGTATTCCAGGTCTAATTAAAACGTACTATCAAGTTATCTAGACTTATTCACACTAAAAGCTTACATTTAATTGAATAATTAATCAACAACGGCTAGAATGTACGAGTATGTATAAATCATATACAGGGTGTGAAAAAAGTATGGAAACTCTGGAAATTTCGGGCTCTTTGTTATAAAAAAAAAAAAATATTCAACTTGAGATCTCAGATAGTTATCAACGAGGAATCCAATGGTGAGGTTAAATTTGACCTTCAACCTGTTCTTCGAGTGTTAACTCCTCTATTTAGCATCGGAAATCGAAAAATCGAGAAATTTTACATAAAAAAATGTCGAAACCTTGAATTTCAGGGTCACGTCTGACCAATGGTCCGAGTACATATTTCAAGGTAAAATTTTCTGCTCTTTCGATTGCCGCTGTCAAAAATAGGGCTTCTCATTGAAAAAAAAAAGTTGAACTCGAAATGACCTTGAATATAAGATTCAAGGTCAATATGAGTGTCACCATTGGATTCCTCGTTGAAAACTACCTTAGACTTGACCTTGACTATTTCGTTTTTATAAGAAATCTTCCGAATTTTTTATGGA
Organism: Ophioninae sp. A BG-2022a; assembly: GCA_030523105.1. Classification (NCBI taxonomy): domain Eukaryota; kingdom Metazoa; phylum Arthropoda; class Insecta; order Hymenoptera; family Ichneumonidae; species Ophioninae sp. A BG-2022a. Next base: position 29,856 of record JAPYZI010001363.1, read on the forward strand.
ATCCTATACTTTTTTAACACCCTGTATATTCACTACATACATATATGATATTAATTCCGTGATAGGACCCGTTCCCTTAATGCATTTCGTGGGCGAGTTTACTTTTTTCTCGACTCCCCCTACGCTGACACACTAAATATATAATCGCCTCGACACACGAGCAATTCGATGCACACAAACATGAAGTACGTCAGTGCTGAAGGATATTCAACTACGTCAAGTGAATTGGGGACGTCACAGTTTCTGGTAGTGGATACGGCTACAAAACTAAACGGTGAAATTGGGTCGGAAATTCACAACTGAGTTTCTTGGTGTGCGTTACGAAACTTGTTTAATTATACATACTATTAATTCAATTATATATAACACAGGATTTTTAATTATTTTTTAATGGATGTTGAAAAATCGAAAAAAATTGTAAAAATTAGAGGAATTATTGTTTTTTGTATAAATATGATGCAGGATTTTTTTTGGATTTTTATCGTAAATATTTTGGATGTTATTAACATTTGGATTTTTACTTTATATTATAAAACGATTAGATTTATAAAATCAATAATAAATTAAATGTTGTAAAATTAGTAAACGAGAAATGAAATGTAGATATATAATAATAAATAAAACGCAGATAAATAATAATAAATAAAATAGAAATGTATAAAACATTAATAAAATATAAATATAGAATAATGAATAAAAATTATAAAACATTCAAAAATTCAATTTGTAAAATAATGAAAATTTATTTTAACGATAAATTATTTGATATCGATAAAATTATGTGAACGTATTAATCGAATTTAAAAATCGAGAAACTTTCTTATTAGACCCTTAAAACTCATATACAGTTCGTGGCAAAATTTCAGGCAGATGCCAATATCCTCGAATTTGTTTTTGATTATTATTGAAATAGGATAATTATCCTTTTTCAGTAATAATTTATTATTAAACTTAATTCCCTTATTTTGGTCGAAAAATGTGAAAAATAAAAATAATAATTTTCGTCCATTATGAAAATCCAAATTCGAAAAAATTCTACTTTTGCATTCCAATGATGGAAATTTGAAAATAAAAAATTTGAAATTTCGAAAATAACATTTAAATGCTGGCACTTTTGAAGTTCGATATTTTTCTAAAAGCACTTATCTGCAATCGAAAAAGCGATGGCTTTTTGGGTTGCAGAAAAGAACGAGCATGTAGAGTGAAAAAAAAAAATGAAATGACACGAGATGATGGTAAATTAAATTTTGGATACTATGACACGAGGGACAGGGCTATTAACCATATTTCCTCCGCTATCGGCTCGTGACTGATCGATGTTGCGCCGCGAACACCGTTGCCTGGGCTGGTGACGTAACTGGAACCTCCGCCCCCAAGTTCTGACGTCATAGATGCCCTCAAATTCAACGCTCTCGGGGCAAGCTTTTTCAGGTGCGGTCTCGTGAATATCCCTACCGAGATACGAGCAAATCTTCTTCTCCGAGGTCTCGTGAATTTTTTGTCGCAATCACGACCCCCCAAAAAGACTCATGATGAAACGCCAGTTATCACTGCTGTCACTGCCACCAATTTTGTTTTTGCTTTACGGTTTCATTCAAATTGCCTTTTTGGTGGAATCCCTCGTATCTGATTATATCGATGTAAAAGCCGCTTAAGTAGAATTACGTACATTTGAATTGAAACTTTGAAATTGCATTTCGGGAATTGACATTTTGAAATTGAATTTCGGGAATTGAAATGTTGAAATTGAATATCGGGAATTGATATTTTGAAATTGAATATCGGGAATTGAAATTTTGAAATTGAATTTCGAGAATTGAAATGTTGAAATTGAATATCGGGAATTGAAATTTTGAAATTGAATTTCGGGAATTGAAATGTTGAAATTGAATATCGGGAATTGAAATTTTGAAATTGAATATCGGGAATTGAAATTTTGAAATTGAATTTCGAGAATTGAAATGTTGAAATTGAATTTCGGGAATTGAAATTTTGAAATTGAATTTCGGGAATTGAAATGTTGAAATTGAATTTCGGGAATTGAAATGTTGAAATTGAATTTCAGGAATTGAAATTTTGAAATTGAATTTCGGGAATTTTAATTTTGAAATTGAATTTCTGGGATTTACATTGAAAAATTGAAATTCTGGAATTAAGATTTTGGAATTGAAATTTTGGAATTGAAATTTTGAATTAAACATTCTGGAATACAACTTCTGCAACTGACATTTTTGGAAATTGAAATTGTGGAATTTATATTACGAAAATTCTAATTTCTGAAATAAAAATTTTTTATTGAAATTTCGGCATTGAAATTTTGTAACAAAGATTCTTGTATTGAAATTTTGCACTTTAAATTCTTGAGTTGCAATTTCTGTACTGAACTTCTAAAATACCATTTCGAAATAAAAATTCTGATTTTAAATTTGTGGAACTGAAATTATGAAATTGAAATAAAAAGAATAAATGTAACGAAATCGAAGTTTCGAAATTTAAAAATAAACATTGGAATTTCTTAGTTGAAATATTTTCAATGTAATTTCAGAATCGTGAAATAAAAATTAAAATGTCATAATTGAAATTTTTAAGCAAGTTCGTCCCTGATAGAAATCCTTCTTTCCATTATATTTCTTCGTGGATTTAAATACGTCAGGAATTTTTAAGTGATGCGATATAAATTTGTAAAAAATCGAGTGACCATTGAATTTATTATTACGCTCAAATAAATAATGATGGAATATTTTTTCCTGGGGAATCTTTTGGAAAAAAATGAATGTTTGGAACGCTCGATGAAACGTATACGGCCCTATAGGAGACAAGGTACTCCGGCAAACGGGTGATGGTCCATTGTTTCGAGAGGGTGAATTCCTCGACTCGAGAGATCTCTTCATCCTGCTCTCGTATCCGCGTCCCTAGGCACCTTCCCCTTCCTCGACGTGCCCATTTTACAGAGATTAAGAAATCTCACGTTCTTCCTTGCCCGGGCTTCGTTTCCCTCGTTGCACCAACGGACAGACACCCTCCGCGAGCGTCCTCATTCTCGAGCATCCAAGATTCTTGTCGCTTCCATTTTACGTGAATTTACAGAGCGTTCCTAATATTTCGCGAGTTTCTTTCCACCTTAATTGTCATTACTTATAACGCGAGGCTCGAGTCCGAACTCCATTACGAAATACTCGGAAGAATTACTTTTTCGATCGTTGTGTAAACGAGTTAAAATAAAAAAAAAAAAAAAAAAAAAAAAAAAAAAAAAAATTTTTTTAGAATTGTGTAAATAAAAATAAAAATTAAATAAAATATAATATAAATATAAGAAATGATCTAGTAATATTTTCGAATATAAATATAAAAAATAATAATATAATATTTTTGAATAAAAATATAAATAAATATAATAATATATTCGAATATAAATATAAAAAATAATATAACGATATATTCGAATATAAATATTACCAATTATATAATAATAAATTCGAATATAAATTATTGATAACAGTATCAATAATAAAAAAAATTATAGACAATGTCACATACTAAATATGCAATGCATTGCAAAAACGCATTTCCTGTATTTCCGAAGCCCCCTCTAGCGGAAATATTGAAAACTCGTTGGGCAACACCTCTTAATATCCACGATTGGAGATCGATTCTGTATTAACGACGCCTGATATAGTAGAACTCTGTGCAATCGGTGAGGACAGGGTAGAATTCTTCTTACCCGACTACCCCCTACGTTACCGTAAGCAGGGATAGCTCAATCGGCGCTTCGTTTCCGACACCATCTGCCGGTAACTCTGTTTTGAGTTTTAACCGATACTGCAAGAATGTCGATAAGTACGGAATTGGAGAGAAAGGACGTTTAACGAAAAATCTGATAAGAAAATAATCGTAAAAATGATCACTTTTTTAATCGCAAGATTTTGGCATTGTTTTTTTTTAAATTCCATCACAAAAACGTTTAATTTAAAGATGTAAATTTTGATGCTCGTTCGATTATCGTCTTTTTAGATTTGTTGGAGAATATTGAATAATAATTTCATAAAATTGCATTTTGATGAACAAAAAAAAAATGCATAAAAATGCTTTTGGAATTGTATTAAATAAATGGATTAGCATAAAAAAATAAAAATAACATAAAATAGAATTTTAATAAAAATTCTACAAAATACCATTCGATGAAAAATTAAATAAAATGGCATAAAATAGTATTTAAATAAAAATAGTATAAAATAGCACCTGAATAAAAATACCATAAAACATCCCTAAATATCATCTGAATAAAAATTACTCAAAATTACATATATTTAAATAATACAACATATAATCAATATTATTTACCTTTTTAGGAAACAATACTAAATAAAATGATTATTCCATCAAAAAAAAAAAATCCTTCAGCCTGTACTTATTTTTAAATACTTTACGAAACTTGTTTAAACTATCGAGCGATAATTCCCATTGTTTACAATTAATATATATCTAAAAAAAAAAAAATTACTTCGCGAAACGTTCATTACTTTTCATTAATTATTCGTCGTATCATGTTCCAAGCTCATTTCATGACGAAAAAAAAATTCTTTGTTGCAGGTAAGTTTCCGGATGGGCTTCGTCAGGTCTGATCATAGCCTCGTGTAATTTCCGCAAGGTCGTACGCGACCGGTTACGTAAGTCAAGCTCACTGTATTACGCGGAAAAATGTAAGAGTATACGAATGAGGGACAAGTTCCGGAGGAAGGTGATGGGTAATATAATTGCGGATGAAACGGTCTTTGGTATGGGCCACGGGTCAACGTACTTGTGCAGTAGCCTTTTTTTATTTTGGTAACGGGTCTACTTCTCGCTAGAAGACACTTTTCTTCCTTTGGATCGTTTGAATCTTCGAACGTTGGAATTACATCGAAATTCATTCTCAACCGTGTGTAGTTAGCCTCCAATATTGCATTTTTAAAATGTGATCAATTTTTCAATTTTTTCGAAATAAACAAAATTTATATCTGCATAATTGACGAAATATCTCAAATTTAATAATTGATTCTACAATTGTGATTTTCTGTTTTAATTAATGGATCCATTCGTTATTTGTAATTCCATCATTCAATTGATTAATTAATTCGTGGATTACAAGTTTCTTGTTCAATTAATTAATTGATTAATTCATGGATTACAAGTTTCTCGTTCAATTAATTAATTCATTATTTGCATTTATATAATTAATTGATGAATTAATTATACAAAAATATTTGAAATTAATTTTTTAATTGATTGATTAATTAATTGAATGTTTTTGTATAATTAATTTATTAATTAATTAATGGCTTAGGATTCCCTTGTTTAATGAATTGATCGATTGAGAATTTATTGTTTAACTAATTAATTAATTTATTAAACAATGAAGACTTTTGTGTTTAATCAATTTACTCATTCGTTGCAACTTTCCTGTTTAATTGATTTAATAGATTTAATTAATTCGTTAATTAATTAACAAGTAGAGACTTGCTTATTTATTTAATTAGTTAATTAATTAACCCTTTGACATATCCGAGCCAGTTCTTCATGATGGATAATTCATTTATTCCTTATCAATAGATTTTTTTCCTCGAAGATTTCTAAACAATAACTACGCAATTGAAATTGTTGGTAATTTACTTTTCCGGATGAATAACTACGTCAATTGCAAGGCCACTGTAACTCATGGAAAAAACATATGGGGACATTAGCTGTATTCAGGAATACCGTGGAAACGTGACGGAAAGCACGTGACTTATCCGTTTCTTCGATCTTACATTTGAACGCGCATATAATTTGCGATAGCATATTTTTACATCGGCATTAACACGCTCCAGTGAGAATGAAATAACCAGTCGAGAGAGTGACGAAACACGCGAAGAAATCCAGATACCTGTAATCAAAGTCACGCAGTTTTGTTTTCACAAACGGTACTTTCAGAAATTAATTGATTCATTAATTAATCAATTAATATTCTTTGAAAGATAAATTTGAAAGATTTTCGAAAATGAATTTTTCGAAAAGTTCGTTCGAAATGACAAAGTTCGTTTGCATTTGTTTGGGTTTGATAAGGAAACGACCAAGTTTGCCAGATTTGTTTGGGTTTGTTTGGGAAAATCACGGAGATTTCCAGGTTTGTTCGGGTTTGTTTGGGAAACGACGAAGTTTGCCAGGCTTGTTTGGGTTTGTTTGGAAAACGAGGTTGCCAGGTTTGTTTGGGTTTGTTTGGGAAACGAAGGAGATTTCCGGGGTTTGTTTGGGTTTGATTAGGAAACGGTGAAGTTTGCCAGGTTTGTTTGGGTTTGTTTAGGAAACGACAAAGTTTGCGAGGTTTGTTTAGGTTTGTTTGGGAAATGCCGGTGATTTCCAGATTTGTTCGGGTTTGTTTAGGAAAATCACGGAGATTTCCAGGTTTGTTCGGGTTTGTTTGGGAAACGACGAAGTTTGCCAGGCTTGTTTGGGTTTGTTTGGAAAACGACGATGGTTGCAAACGACGATGGTTGCCAGGTTCGTTTGGGTTTGTTTGGGAAACGATGGAGATTTCCAGATTTGTTTGGGTTTGATTAGGAAACGACGAAGTTCGCCAGGTATGTTTGGGTTTGTTTGGGTTTGTTTGGGAAACAACGAAGTTTGCCAGGTACGTTTGCCAGGTTTCAGAAACTACGAAGTTTGCCAGGTTTCAGAAACGAACGTGATATCGTAAAAAAAAGGAAGAAAAAAAAGTGAAGCAGTAGATAAATGTGCAAATTGGGATTTCACAGAGCCTATCTGGTGTAAGGCTTCGTTGCAAGATAAGCTTTTTCACTGTACAATGTTGTGACCAAGTGGTCGACGCGTTGCGATCCCCACTTCCAAGCTTTTAAAAACATTCATCTGAAAAGCTGTTTAATTTCTTGTTTTTTTTTTAATTACTTTTTTCACACTGATTTTTATTTAAATAAAAAATTATTTAATGTATATTAGAGTGGTAGTTGATACTGCACAGTATTTTTAAATAATATAATGTTAACATGGGTAAAAAGAAGTCATGAAAAACTGAATTTTTTTATTTGAAAAATTTTTTGTTATCAATAAAGAAAATTCATTGATTTTTTAAAATTTCTTTATTCGTATTTTTTTAACGCAGAAACAGAGCTTTAAAGAACATTTATAATACTAATATTATTAATGACTGAATTCATATTAATTTATTATATTACTATTGATTAATTAATTAAATAATTAATTAATTATGTAGAATTTTATATATTTCCTAATTTTTGTATCGTTATATTATTCATATTTATTACATTATAATATATTACTAATATTCAACAATCAATAACGTGTCAAAAAATCTTCAATAATTATTAAATCATAAAAACACATATATTATATTCAATAACCCAAACAAACCCAAACAAAAAAATGTGAATGGTCCAAAGAAAAATAAATTCATATTTTCATTCCATACTTTTATGAAATCTACAAAAAAAACAAATGATTTTACGAGAGTAATAAATTATCAGAAAAAAATGTATTATTAATAGAGAAAAATAAATCGTGCTCTGTTCATTGCCAAAATGTTTTTTCTTTATCTCGGTCGTTAATTTCAGCAAAATAAATGTGGATACGTTCGTAAACGATTGTACACGAGAATCTGAAGAACTAACTTGGATATGATATACGAGGAAAGTTTTACCAAATTGATCGTGATTGTGAAAAAAAAAAAATGGTGTCTGAGAAGAATCTCTTATATAGGGTGAAACCACGCGTGAAAGCGAAAAGGCTCCCTTCGTGTCGTACCTGTGCTATACGAGTTGTCAAAGTGAACAACAGCCATGGATGCCCAAACTCTCAAGACTGAAACGTTCGCCCTCAGAATTAGACCTAATATCACGTAGCCCTAGTTTCCCACAAGATGATGGTCTTCGTCGATTCCGCCAAAACTTTTCGATACTAATAGCATCCAGGTTCCTGACGTATTGCGTCCTTCATCTCATTCTAATGGTACCTGCAATGATTAACGGAACAATCTAGGGAAATTTTTAATTGCCTGGTACAACGAAAATATATTTAAAAAATTCATATTTTATAAATATCATTTATTCTTTAGATATTTTTAGATATTTTTTATATATATTTTATATATAAGAAATATTATTTCAAATTTTTAAAAATATTAATATTTTTTTAATATTATTTTAATATTATTTGAGACATTTTTTAAATAGTATGTATTTATAATATAAATTAACTAGTATTAATTTATATTTAGGTACATAATTAATATATATATATATATATATTATATAATAAATATAAATAATATAAATAATAAATAATAATATTTAAAAATGGTTCGACCTTTATACCTAGACGTATCAAAGTTTTTTTTGTTCATAATCGAATTAATGAACCATTTTTTTTTTTCGGTTCTATAATAGTTACAAGAGTCTATCGAATCGAAAGTTTTCAGCTGATTACGAATATTATTGAATTTTCGTCGAAAGCAATGCACACATTAAAAAAAATCGTATTTTTAGAAGTTTTATACGATTTTTTCACGGATATTTTGGGTTTTGGAGGAAACTAATGGTAGATTCGTACTTAGGGGATAAAATTACATCGAAATGGATCAATAATAAAAATATTAGAAAACCAACAATTTTTTTTTAATTTTTCGACAACAAAAAATTGGTTTTCTTTAGGTTTTAAATTATTTTCCTTTAGGATTCCACTTGGCATTCCACTGTATCCTCAATTTTTGTTCATATCTTTCTTCAATCCTTGTTAAATTGCGATTTTCGAACTTTTTTCGAGCACCATTGTAATAATTTTGCAAACCCTAGATGTTTCAGGAAAAACGTTAGAATCGATCAACTTCGCACGATTCTCTTTGGCTTTGAAACGTGTGGTGAATAAAATGTAATTTTCCATTATTTTACGATGTGTCATTGCTGCAGTATTTTCTCGGGAAAATACCTAGGGAAATTACGCATCTTCCCTCGAGCGTTGCAGCTCGATGTAGAACTGTATTTCAAACGAGCAATCGACTTTCACGTCACGTTTGTACACCAATTTTTTTTTTTTTTTTACACCTGACACACACTCGAAATTTTTTTCTTGCTCTCGCGAGGACAAAAAGAATTTTCTTTCTCATTGAACATCTTGATTTTTATAAATAAACCAACTAGAAAAAGAATAATTAACTATAAATAAATTTGCTCACTATGAATAATTTTACTAACCTTCAATAAACATATTTCATTTGTTTATTGAAGGTTAGTCAAAAATATGTAGAAAACCAATGTTATTAAAAAAGTAATTTCAAAAGGTATTCATTAGAGCGAGATAGCAAAGTAATTTGGAATATTTTATCGATTTTTGTCCTATATAAATGCCATAGAATTTTTTTTGGTGCCAAAATTTTTTATGTTATAACGAAGCCACAAAAATTACGAAAATATTTGTAGGCTTCTTCTTCAGCGATCTAAAAAGCAAATATATAAATATAATTTTCGATAACAATAAAAATAACATCTAGAAAATGATTTTCCTTGTATTTAGAAAATTAAAAATAAATAGTGTACAAACGTGACGAGAAATTCTCATTTTAGGGATTATTTCCATTACTAATCATTTCATAAATGAAAAATAAGATTCCTGTAAAATTGTATTTTCAATTTTTCGATAAATCGTTAAATAAAAAATTTCAATAATTATAATTGAAAAAAGTATGATTTTGGAATTCTCAAGTTAACAAAGAACATTTTTAGGCAAATAAAAAATAATTAGTTTCAATAAATTTTTCCGGCAATAAAAAATAATTATTATCGAAGAATTTTGCCAAAAAGAAAACAAAATTATTTCAACGACGTTTTACATTTTCAAACAAGACCGAACAAAAAAATTTACGAAAAAATACAACAAAATATCCTTAAAATCGTGAAAATTTCCAAACGTTTTATTATCAATCTTATCAATGATTTCCTCAATTATTTGTTCCCGCTACATTCATATTAAAACAGCTGAAAGGAAATCGTCGTTTCGCACGCAAAAATGTCTCAAATTGAAAAAAAGAAAAAAACAAAAAAAGAATTTGAGTTCATCGCGTGCAAGAAATTCCGTTGAAACGCACTTGGTTTTTCTTCAAGCATGAAATTACGTATTCTCGTATAGCATTTCCCACTCGCTATCGCGTTTATCGTGGAAAATACTATAAGCACAATTTATGTGCACGTTGGTGATAAAATTGGTACGAGGGATCTCGATGTTACAATTTTATTCTCCTATTCGAGGGTGAATTTTTAGTTTCGCCATCATACGCTTGTACTCTCTCTTGAGTTTGTCAAAAGCCCTTGTGTTTCGTTTGCAATGCAAAATTATTATCTCATCGTCGAGTTCTTTTTTTTTGAGAGTTCGAACCCTCCCCCCACCCCTTCCCGCACTGCGATTTTTCATACCGCAAATAAATGTTCATTGCTGTTCATTGTTACGAGGCTTGCTCTTAAATTTACGCGGATACACCTTAAGCCTAACGACATTAATAGCCCAACCTTCGTTTTTATGAGAACTGTTTTTTTAAATGTTTTTTTTTTTTATTACACAATTTCACATCGAAATCCATTACGAAATGTATTTTCTTTTTCATTATCGTAGCTTTTTTGTTATTTTTAATCGTGTTAATTTGACCTTTGAAAAAAATTGACCAAATTTTGATGAATTTTCCGTTGGCAAGTATTTTTTCAATTACGACAAAAATTCACCCTGTCACAGGAATACATTTATAAATTTATTGTTATGTAAAACAATCGAAAGTTTTGGGTTGTTGAAAAACTGAGAAAAGTGTTGATCGATGATTAAAAAAATGTTTGGGCTCTTTCAATTGTTTTTCAATTATTTTTCAATTATTTTTTCAATTATTTTTCAATTATTTTTCAATTATTTTTCAATTATTTTTCAATTATTTTTCAATTATTTTTCAATTATTTTTCAATTATTTTTCAATTATCAATTATTTTTCAATTATTTTTCAATTATTTTTCAATTATTTTTTCAATTATTTTTCAATTATTTTTCAATTATTTTTCAATTATTTTTCAATTATTTTTCAATTATTTTTCCAATTATTTTTCAATTATTTTTCCAATTATTTTTCAATAATTTCGCATATCAATAATCCATTTTTGAACAATAATAATACCAATCAGATCCGTGTAATTCGCCCGCGACGAAAATATACCTGAGTTTACATCGTTTTCCTTTTGTCCGATTATTAAAGTGACGCACGTACGTTTTTCGCAGTGGAAACGGCGCGACTTTGATCAGACTCGAGAGCATTGCGCATTCGCCACCCTTGACGGGGGTTATTTTTAATCTTGGCCTATGCCCGAGTACGATTCACGTCGGGGTACCGAGACTCTCGGTTACGGTCATGGGCTCTCCGAGTCCACGATGTATCCGTAAGGGATCGCCTCACGATCGATTTGTTTTCTTTGAACAGGTCGAGGTTCGCACACGCACTTTGCCACGCACTATACGATTCCATCTCAAATGTAATATCGACGGAACTACCGTACGATACGAGGAGCTTTGCGCGGCCAACTTTTATTCGTCTCGAAGCGTTCTGAATAGCCTCGTTCATAAATAAAACCGCCAACGATACAAACTTTATCCCCGATGGATGATCGTACGAGTGATAAACAAATTTAACGATATCGTTACGAACGAAATACATTTTTTTATCGAATGTTTTCTCGAATTGAAAATTATTACAATTCAATTGATATTCGATATAAATTCAATTCATAACTCATATAAATTCAATTGAAAATTGATATAAATTCAATCGAAATCGAATTCGAATTGAATAATTGAATTTGAATTGAATAATCGAAAGAGAACTGCGCAATTGAATTGAAAATGTATCATTGATAAAGAATCTTTTAATTGAAAGGAAATTGCACAAATCGATTGCAATCGTATAATTGATATGGAATTGAATAATCGAATTGACGTTAAATAATTAAACTGGAATTGAATGCTTAAAGGAAAATTGCGTAATTGAATAGGAATTGAATAATTGAATGGGAATTTAACAATTGTATAGAAATTGAGTAATTTAAGGGAAATTGAAAAATTCGATTGAAAATTGAATAACCGATTTGAAATTTTATAGTTGTACGGAACATGATCAATTTAAAGATTATATAATTTAATGAAAATTCGATAATTTCATCGAAGTTACATAATTTAATTGTAATGAATAATTGAATAATTGTAATTCAATTATTTTATTAAATAATTGAAATTCAATTATTTTATTAAATAATTGAAATTCAATTATTTTATTAAATAATTGAAATTCAATTATTTTATTAAATAATTGAAATTCAATTATTTTATTACATAATTGAAATTCAATTATTTTATTACATAATTGAAATTCGATGTAAAATTATTCCGGGATATCATAATTCGAAAATTGATTGAAACAGTTATGGTCCTTATAACTTTTCAATGAGGGAATTCATGATCCAAAGAAAAACATATAAACCGATAGAGCGATAAATAAATAGTGGAAACGAGAATGGGACACTCGTGCATTTGGCATAACAGATTCCGCGTATCTCGAGTCCCGATACTTATCGCGAAGCATATCTGGGGTTATCAAAAGTAAATGATGAATAGACGGAAGTTCAATTCCGATGTTTTCCCATCTGTATAGATATATCCCCACCAATATCAACGTGAACAAACGTGTAAGTGAAGAAGGCGTACGATTGCGTATACGTGAGTGGTAAAAAAAATATGGGGGAGGGGTGAGTGTACGTGTTGGCCATTGATAAGAGAAAAATGGAATAAACTTTTAAGCGTCATATATACCCACGTATATATATTTTTTTTTTTCAACTCAAAAATCGAAACAACCTCTCAATTTTTCAAACCCACTTTTCTCAGTGATCCTCAACTTTTTCGAAAAAAAACCGAGTATTAAGCCCTGTAGAATTCACAGACGAAGAGCTCCATGATTTTACTTAAACCTAAAAATACTTAGTTTTCGAGAAACTTCGTTTTGAAAAACTCGGATATCACTCTCGCTCACGTAAATCACGTAAAACGGATTTTACATCACTGCCGTTACATTTTACTAATTAGTGACGTTTCAACGTTTCGTTACTAATAATAAAAGATCTAAAAAAAAAATCAGTCCCGAAACTCCGTTTCAAACCTTCCATTTACCTTCCTTTTCCTCAGTGGCGAATCAACAAAAAATGATAATAAAATTTAAAAAAAAAATGTATTTTCTCATTCCCAACTTCGAGGTTTCCAGGTGACCTTATTTTGAATCACTCGGTACAAGGGTACACAGAAATACACATTGCACGTTCCTTGATGACCGCAGACTCTTAGGTTCTGAATGCGTGTGCGCGAAAAAGCACATCGTAAAGTTAGACGAGAGTTTGCGCGGTGAGTTGGGCACGACAATACAGCGACCGGCCTATATACAAAGTCGTAAATATATAGATATATATACATATATATATATATCATAAATGTAGTAACCCCTCCTCATTCTCGACCTCCTCTGCCTCCTCTTGGCCCCTCGTTGTGTAGCCTAGCCGTTGGTGTCTCGTGACGCAACCCTGATGGAAGAAGAGTGTAGTGCACGCTTAGTACTTGCTCATGATTCACGTGGTAACGCTCTCTTTCGGGCTTCCGGCTTCAGGCGTATTTTCCCTCCTTTATTTTCCATCGCAGCTCCGTTGAACGATCACCGTGACATTCGATGAAAACGTTAAATAAAAACAAACGAAAATACGTGTATTCGTCAAACCCCAAAATCAACGCAGTGAAAGTGCGACACTTTTGGACGAAGTGATAAAAAAAAAAGAAAATAAGTAAGTGAATGTCATCGCGAACGAATTCGGTTTGTTCTTCGAAGTGTTGTGATAGTGTAAAATTATTGGAATTTAAATTCCGAGTTTAAGGTATTGGAATTTAAATTCTGCGTTGAAGGTATGGAATCTGGCGTTATGGTATTGGAATTTAAATTCTGTGTTCAAGGTTGTTGGAATTGAAATTCTAAGTCAAAGACTTAGGAATTTAATGTATCAATTAAATCAAGTGAAATTTAAATTCTTAATTAAAGGTATTGGCTTATTGAGGGCTAAAGGCATTTGAAATTAAATTCTGATTAAATGGTATCGGAATTTAAATAGTCACTAAAATGTTTAGAAATGTAAACTCTGTGTTAAAAGTATAGGAATAAAAATTCTAAATTAAAGGTAATGAAATTTATACTTCAGTGTAAATGTATTGGAATTTAAAATCCCGTGTAAATGTATTGGAATTTAAATTCCATTGTAAATGTATTGGAATTTAAAATCCAGTGTAAATGTATTAGAATTTAAAATCCAGTGTAAATGTATTAGAATTTAAAATCCAGTGTTAATGTATTAGAATTTAAATTCCAGTGTAAATGCATTGGGATTTAAATTCCAGTGTTGATGCATTGGAATTTAAATTCCAGTTGAAATGCATTGGAATTTAAATTCCAGTGTTGATGCATTGGAATTTAAATTCCAGTGTTGATGCATTGGAATTTAAATTCCAGTGTAAATGCATTGGAATTTAAATTCCAGTGTTGATGCATTGTAATTTAAATTTCAGTGTTGATGCATTGGAATTTAAATTCCAGTTGAAATGCATTGGAATTTAAATTCCAGTATAAATTATTGGAATTTAAATTCCAGTATAAATGTATTGGAATTTAAATTCCAGTGTAAATCTAATGGAATTAAAACGCCAGTGTAAAGGTATCGGAATTTAAATTCTGAGTGTGAATCAACATTGGTTCTCGTCCGTCATACTTGTTCAAAAAGTTCGCTGGATCGTCGACGCAGTGCATTTATACGAATGCATACATATACACTGAATGATAAGGGACCGGGGTATACATATCAAAGAGCGCAGTTGTTGCAACAGAGCTTGCAGGAGAATAAAAAATACATTTTCGATGTTACCTGAATGAAGGATATCACAGTCTTTTGTTTACCGGTATTGTTATATTTGCTCTTCATAAATAATGCTCTTCATAAATTGCTGTTCATAAATAAATTGCTCATAATAAATTGTTCATAATTTTCATAATAAATTACTGTTCATAAACAATGCTGTTTCATAAACGTTTTAATTGTTTTCAACATTTTTTTTCAATAAGCTCAAGTTACATTTTTCGTCTCCGAATTTGCACAAAATTATACGATTTTCGAAAGTAACAAAAATTCTTTTCGAACGTTAAAATAGTCGTATTTTTTTTGTCCAGAAATCGATGAATAAAACTAGACTAGTTTTATCGTTGCTCATTCCCTGTTTTTCGACTTTTTATACTTTCCCTCAGTCTTCGTACTGGTCCCTTCTTGGTCTCTTTTTCATCCTCGTAAAAATGCAATACAGCATGCTGAAAATGTGAATGAGGGAGGAAAAAGCTTTTTCCCCCAAAGTCCAGTCTTGGTTCGTTCGAATAGCTTGCACTACTTGATACGAATGTGGAAGGGAAAGGGCGAGTGAAAATCCAAGTGGAAAAGAATGTAGGTTTCAAAGCTCCTGGGCTTTATGTGCCGGAGAAAAAATGGAATTTCTCGTTCGAATCTTTATCACTAGGTACGTGATAAAGATTCATAAAAGTGGGAATCAAGTGATGATCCAATGGGCTTTACTCGATCGAAATATAACTTAACGGAGAACCCAATGCAGCTCTTTTCATAACTGAAAAGTTAGGGGGGGGGGGGAGGCAGGAAACGTTCGAACTGAACGACAATACCAGCGTCAATTATTCAAGATTAAAGTTCTTCAATGAATCTCGAGGGTGACAGTCTCGGGTCAGAGTTCACGAGCGAAGGTGCACTTGTTGCGAAGAATCCACAAGTGGAATCAATATACCTTTGTCTTCAGTTTTCAACAACTCTCATGTCGAAATACCTTCGATTTATAACTTTCAAGTTTGCATCGTTGAAACCCTAGGAAAATATGACCTTGAAGTTTCCAGCCGAAACAAATGTTATCAAAGTCAATTGACTTTCGTTTTCACTCATTTTTAATGTGAGAAAGTCTCGGATCCAATTCAATGTTCTTTGGTAACAGTGACGTAGGCACCCGAGTTCGTTGTGACGTCACGATGTTACGAAACGAATTCAAGTACATTTAAAAAAGCCTGAACGAACTCTAATAAATAGAAACAAATCAACGAAAAGCCAGATAATCCTGAAGAAATCCAATCAAGTCCAAATAATCGTAAACAAATACAAATAATCTTGAACAAACCCAAACAAAACTGGGTTATCTTAAACAAATTCGGACGAATCCAAAAAAAGGAAACAAACCCAAACAAACCCAAACAAACCTAAACAAACCCAAACAAACCTAAACAAACCCAAACAAACCCGAACAAGCCCAAAAAGTGCCAAACAAACCCAATCAAAGCCGAATAACGTTAAAGAAGCCCAATGAAACCCTCATGATCCTAAACCAACCAAAATAATTTCGAACAAACCCAAACAAGCCCAAGCATTGCCAAATAAACCTAACCAAACCCAAACCAAAATCAAAATCATCCCAAACAAATCCAAAAAAGAAAACCAAAATAATTCCAAATCCCAAACAAATCCAAACAAGCCAAAAAAAAGTCAAACCCAAAAAAACCCAAACCAAACAATGTCAAAAAAAACCTAAACGAACCCAACTAAATCGTAAAAAAAAAACTCCAGCATACTCAAGCAAACCCAAACGGGTCCAAAAAAATCCAAATAATCGTCAACGATTCCGAACTCACTTTTTCATTCCACCTTTCATTATTTCAGTCCTGCGATACATGTTTTTTTTTCTCTATACAAAAAAAAATTGGAATAATCATAGTTGGTATCAACTGAGCCAACGAAAAAGAAGCAAAATGGGTATCCGACAAACGAGAGCGATAACGAACTAAAACCGTCAACGTGTAGTCACGATAATCGAAATCTCGGCTGTCCACCTGTTTGCGAGTCCCTTTAGGTGTGTGCCGATACCCGATAACCACAGTTCTACAGCCATCTGGTGGCCCAGTATGCGGAATATGTACATGTCATCACCCACACTCCCATATTTCAACTTTGCCCACATCTATATCGATAGAGCTGCTCTTTGCCATGCGCGTGTGCATGCCCTTTGAAATGTCACGTCGCTCTGTCGAACCTATACATTTCGATATCATTTTTATGTATCAGCCTGATGGACACGTGCGAACCGCTTGAAAAAAAAAAATAATAAAAAAAAACATATTTTTTCAATATTTTTCATCACACGTTCGCACTGATCGCAAAAGTACGAGATAACTCCGTGCCACGTGGATCGATCATTTTCCAAGTGTCAATTTTATATTTCATAAATTAATAATAAAAACTCTACACTTTTGGGTTTCATTGCCGTTAAAAATTCATTTTTCCCAGCTACATTGACGTTTTAAAATTCAATTTCTCCTATACTTTTCAATTTTTTTCGAAATTTTTCACATAAATGTGACAAAAATATACCACCAAAGCTCAAAAACTTGTCGACCGTCAAGAAAATTCAGTTAAATGATTTTCTTACTGAGCAGCGGCTCGCATTATTCGTTCTTATCGACTGCGCTTGCATCCTTCCGAAGAATCAATATATTTTTTGACTTGTCACTTGTCACTCGTTCACTGCGCTAATTCGTAACCTCCGTCGCTACGGTAGCTACCGTAAGCTGCAGCAGGCAAAAATCTCCAAAAAATATTCTAAAAACGTTTTTTTGCATTTTCCCAGTATAATTTTGTACTGTCGGCAAAAACTCGGGCATATTCGTAATCAGCGGAAAATTTCCGATCAAATACACCTTTTTAATACTTCAAAAACGGGAAAAAAAAATTTGCGACCCCCCAGGCCCGTTTTCCCAAAATCTCAAAAATCACGATATTTCAAAAGGTCGTAGAGCGAGCGCCTTCTGTGCTATGGGGTTTCAATTGGTGGGTTTGGAAAAGGTTTTTGCCTAACT
>JAPYZI010001364.1:0-36943 GCA_030523105.1 Ophioninae sp. A BG-2022a
CCCAAACCCAAACAATCCCAAACCCAAACAATCCCAAACCCAAACAATCCCAAACCAAAACAATCCCAAACCCAAACAAACCCAAACCCAAACAATCCCAAACCCAAAAAATCCCAAACCCAATCAATCCCAAACCCAAAAAATCCCAAACCCCAAAAATCCCAAACCCAAACAAACCCAAACCCAAACAATCCCAAACCCAAACAATCCCAAACCCAAACAATCCCAACCCAAAACAATCCCAAACCCAAACAAACCCAAACCCAAAAAATCCCAAACCCAAACAATCCCAAACCCAAACAATGCCAAACCAAAAAAAAATCCAAACCCAAACAATCTCTTGGAACGAGATAATCCATAGCCCACGTGTTATCGCGCCGCGCGTGACTGTCCGAATCAATTGACTGGCGCTGTCAAACAAAACGCAAAAACATTACCGAGGGATTTCTCCTCGTACCTAATTCCGCCTCCCGTTATAAAACGTTTCAGGGTCTTAGCGGGGATTTGGGTGCCCGTGAAGTACTAATCGGCGAACTGAGAGCAGCCGCTGAACCTCTACGAGAGAGTTGCACACCGGAAGTCGCGGAGCGTGTCGACGCGGCGGTCAATGAAGCCGTCCAAGCTTGGGAAGACACTAGGGCCGAGTTGGACGCCCTTTGCACCAAGTATCAGCGCGCGGTCAGGCTCTGGGAACAGTACAGAGATTCGAGCGCTGCCGTCAAGGCCTGGGTCGACGCGCAGATGGGAAGCGTCACCAATCTGCCCCCGGACGAGGCCCGCAAACGAGTCAAGGTAAAAATCGAATTTTCACGTCTCTCGGATAAACGGACTTACCAAAGGGGTTTCCAAAGTTACAAAAAACTTTAAGTTGTACAATCACGCGATCAAACACTAACCAAACCCAAACGGACTCAAACAAACCCAACGAAACCCAACAGAATCCAAACGAACCTAGCAACACCCAAAAGAAGTCCAAACAATCCCAACCGGACGTTCAACATTTTTCAAAGTGGAGAGAGAATTCGAGGTTTCGAAATTGTATTCTTCGAATATTCGCGCGAGCGAGCCCGACGGAGTATACGCGAGAAATTCAATTTTTTTATTCACGATCTCACAGTCGCGCGTAAATATTTGACCTTGAACCGCAAAACCATTTCTTATCTTCGCGGACGAAATGTTCGCGGTTTCGCGATATCCCGTAATCTCATTTTTTTTTTTTTTTTTTTCAAGTCTTGGCTGCAACGATCGAACGTGCAGGATTTTTTTTCGGTCGGATTGACGTTCTGTTTTTTAATATTCTTTTTTTTTTTTTTTAATTTACGGTACTCGGAATTTTCCATTTACTTTCCGTGTGAATTTTATAAATTAAGACATTTAAAAAATCATTAAATCGTTTTTTATTTATTTTTTTTTTATTAACTCACGAATTTGGAGGTTAAACGTGGAAAAGGGAAAAGCAAAGTCATGCGTAACTGGGATGACATCAGGTACGAAAAAAAACACTGAATCATCGTTTGTCGGACAATATCCGGACGACCGTTCCAAACGCAGTAAAAATTGAATTTAGGACTTTTGTCAATAGGCTGGTATCCTCATTGTTGTATCTTATCGCATCGGATGTTTACCTCTCTCTGTACTTTTTGAAGCAACGATACCAACATTTGTGTTATTTTATCAAAAACTCTACACCCAATTCCTAATCTTTGAAAAATGATTGCATAAACGGATCATTACTGCGTTATCAACAGGAGAGTCGGAAACATTAATTCTTTTGGGATCGCGAAAAAAAAAAAAATTGATACAAACCGCTGCTGAGAATCCGGTTGAAGCAAACTTAAGAAAAATTGTGTTTTTATTTTTGGACAAAAACGAATTTTATATTTTTTTAATCGAATTACGTAATATTAAAAATGTTTTCTGTATTTTTTAGTTTATATATATTTTACACCTTACACATTTTTTTCATATAATTTATAAATACTTCTTTAGTGAAGAAATATTTGTAAATAATATGAAGAAAAATGAATAAAAGGAAAAATACATTGAAAAAAAAAAACAAACAAAAAAATACAAAATACATTTAAAATATAACAAAAAAAACATTTTTTTAAAAATACGATTATTTTCTTCAATTTGTATTCTTGTTTCTTCATTTAAATCGAAAAATTAATTAAAAATCTTTAAATATCTATAAAATTGCAGCAACTAAATT
This sequence comes from Ophioninae sp. A BG-2022a, assembly GCA_030523105.1. NCBI lineage: Eukaryota > Metazoa > Arthropoda > Insecta > Hymenoptera > Ichneumonidae > Ophioninae sp. A BG-2022a. Next base: position 2,213 of record JAPYZI010001364.1, read on the forward strand.
TCCACCGGACTGGATTTGCCAGTGCAAATATTCTTCAAAGATCGAAAGATAAATCCGACCTCGGAAACGAGACCTTATTTTTTTCTTGTTTGGTTGGTAAATTGGAAAGGGTCGAGAAAACAATCGTGTCAGCACGAAAAACAGGAAATACAGATAAGGGTCATCAGGGCTGTGTCCAACAGATTATTTCGTACCGTTTCGACTAATAATCCGTACGAAGTGTCGTTCGAAACGCATTTACGCGGAGAGACGAGTGAGAGCAAGGGACCGATAACCGTGCGACATCTGTTGGCGTCTGTAAGGGACGTGGGAGTGGGGGAAGTCGAGAGATATATTTGCTCGCACGAATGTGCCTGTCCTACTGCCTCTTTCACCCTCGAGTACAGCGTTCTCGGCTATCGAGGACGCTGAATAATCCGAGTGTATCTCGGGGGTAGGGCGAGTTTACGTATGATGCATCACCCGGCTTTTCTTCATATATATATACATATATATATATATATATGAGAACGTGCCCTGTAGGGCCCCGAAAATCGAGACTGTATATTTTTAACCTCAAAGCGGACGTACCGCGTCATAGCAAGCGGGTAAACATATTTTTAGCTACGTAAACCCAAAAATGACTCATTTTTAGCTACGTAAACCCAAAAATGACTCATTTTCACCGTTAAATCGAATATTAAATAAAACATGGAAAAAACGGATTAAAAATTATGTCAGGTGTTGCGTCAATCGTTCACGCGTTCGTTTGGGCTTGTACGTTGCGAATACAAAACTTCGCGTTCGTAAAGAAACGGGCCACGAAAATTTATGAGAAAATTGGATATCAACATATTTGAGGTTATGTCGAAGTTTCTCGCGCTTCTAAAGTGACGCGCGAGAAACTTGCGCGGACGCGAACTCAACCGTTGTGAGAAAAAGGAATTTTCGGAATATTAGTGAGGTTGGATCACTGATATTTTGAAAATATTCAACGTGCCGGAAAGAAAAAAATGAATTTCTCCGGAACCCCCCCCCCCCCCCTCCTTCGCCTTTTTTTCAGGGAAAACACGGGAGGGTGACTTTCTTCACGGCACGGGACGAGAGATCGCTGACGAGAAGGGCAGAGCTCAGGGAAAGGGCAAAAGGGTGAGGTCGAGGGCGAGGGGAGGGGAGGGGGGGGACACCCCAGAACGCTTCTTCGCAAAAGCACGGGATCGATCCTCCCAGTAGGACGCCAGTTTGGTCCAGACTACCGTAACGCCCGCACGTGTCACTCTCGTGTACTACTCGTGTTCACGAATGACAAAAATAGGAAAATAAAAACAAACGCGATATTCCTCGTAATTGGAAAGTTTTTACATACGTGAAAAATAAATTGAGAAGAAAAATTAAGTTCTGAAAAAAAATTTTTAAAAAATAACGAAAGAACGAATTGCAGTACAGTTTTTAAAAATTCGTTTTATCGAGTTTTCTTTGTTTAATTTATTCGTCGGTTAAAATTGTCACGTGGATGCTCGTGTGTTTGGGTTTGTTTGGGTTTTGAAAATAATCGAAAAATTCGCGTAAATTCGGGAATGTGCCAGTGTGTTTGGGCTTGTTTGGGTTTCGGAAATAATCGAAAAATTCGGGAATGTGTTTGTTTGGGTTTGTTTGGGTTTCGGAAATAATCGAAAAATTCGGGAATGTGTTTGTTTGTTTGTTTGGGTTTGAAAAATTATCGGAAAATTCGGGTGAACGCGTGAAAGTGTTCGAGAGTGGTACTGAAAAATCAACGTGATAAAAATAAGAGTAGACATTGGGACAATGCGCGAACGGTCACCCTCGCTCAACCGTCAATTTAAGAAGGAACGAAAGAAAACGTGACTATTTTATGCTATCCACAATGATAACTATGAAAACTTGAAAATATCGTGTTTGCGTGTGTGTCGTTTTTATTTTTTTTTTTTCTAAATTTATGTTTTCTTATTCTTTTCAACGACGATGTGCACTCCGGAAGAATTGAAGGTAAAACATTTGACCGAACAGAAGAAGGGATTTCAAAAATTGGATAAAATCTTTGGGTTTGAGTTCGTTGACGTTTTTTTCGTGATCGGAAAGAATTTACGGCCCAAAATTGAAAAAAAAAAAAGAAGAATTCCAAAAAATTTGGTTTTATTTGGATTTGTCGGAGTTGCCGTACGCCGGAAAAATTGATGGCAGAAAATTAGTCCGAATAAAATGAGGAATCAAGAAAAATTGGTTTGTTTCAGTTTGGATTTGGATTTAAGTTTGTTTGGGTTTGGCAAAAATTTAGCCCGGATAAAACGATGAATCAAAAAAATTTGGTTTATTTGGATTTGATTTAGAATGTAGATTTTTTTTTTATATACGTTTGTTTGGGGTTGATTTACATTTGTTTGGGTTTGGGTTTGTTTGGGTTTAATTTTGGTTTATTTGGATTTGTTTGGGTTTAATTTAGATTTCATTTGGTTTGAGCATTCGGAAGAATACAATGAAAACGAATGGAACGGATAAAAAGAGTACGCGAAAAATTGTTTTTTTTTTTTTTTGGTTTTGTATTTTTCGGAAATATTGAAAGTAAGGAAATCGCACGAATAACAAAATTTCAATTATCGTGTTTTTTGCGGTAATAGCGTTGGCGCGATTGAGTCTCTCTTCTTTTTATCGTCCGCCAACCCAAAATAAATCTCCGTGTAGTTTAATGGGTCACAAGCGGAGCGCGTGTTGTTGTTTTTTTTTTTTTTCCTTTTCTTTCTATTCCGTTTTTTTTTCTTTCGATTTTACGTCACCGGTCGAGGAAAGAAATAGCAGATAGATCGGCGCGAGTATTAACGGAGTATCGAGTGGGCGGGCGTCGCGATCAGACCGGAAGTGACCGATGATACAAAAGCATCTCACGAAATCGTACGAAATATTATTAGAAGCGTTTGAGGCGAGAAGGGGGAGGGGAGGGGGAGGCGTGTCAACGTCCCGGAGATTCGCGAAAGAATCGCCCGCCGAGAAATTGACACGACTCTCAGCACATACCAATAAAATTGTTTTTGTCAATTCTTTAATCTCTAACGTTTTAAACACTCCCGGAATCGCACGTTGATTCCGTCTCTTATTTCAAGGGACAGCGAATTTATCTTATCGAAAAATGTATTGGCCCCCTTTATTTTTAAACTCCTCACGAAGCGAATAAATTTCTTGAAAAAAAGATCAACAATTAAAAAAAAAAAGATTGTATGTTAAACGAGCACTTAAGAATTATTTATTTTATTCGAAAATTATATTTATTGGAAATTTTATTAGTAAATTAAATTAATTGAAAATTTTATTTGTAAATTATATCAATTGGAGATTCAATAAAAAATTATAGAATCTTATTTTCAATAATTGATTTTTTTTTCCGTATGCTGAATTTTATTAAAATGTTTCTCCAATTTTTTTTTCGAATTTATTTCGGCCAGTCCAAATTTTATTTGAATTTTTTCGAATGTATTGAATTTTTCGATTTTTCGAAATTAATAAAAGATATTTCAAATTTTATTTCACTTTTTTCCACGTTCCAAATTTAATTTGAATTTTTCTGAATTTTCGGATTTTTTACAAACATCTCGAATTTCTTATATTTAACAAAAATATTTAGTATTTTATTTGATTTTTATCAGTAAGCTTCATAGATCCGTTTGAAAATGCATTTTACGTCAGGATCATTAAAAAACCGGATATAAACGCGGACTTCCGTCAGTATTTCGTATACAAAGTCTGATCGTTAAATCTCGGGACGGGTGCATTCTCCAACAAGTTTTGTTACCTTCGGCCCTTTGCGTCTCGAGGACGAAGACCGAGGACGAAATTTAAAGTTAGATCGAACAATAATGGCATTGAATTAACAATAACAATTAACAACTATTTTACTCACACAACAATGACATTGTTAACGATAAATTAAATTATGCGAATTGTTAATAAGTAATTACGTTAATTATAAATAATAAAAATCAAATAAATCGTAATAAAATAATAGAATTACACAAATTAAATAACAATTAAATAAATCTATCGCAACAACCCATTAAATTATTCTGAAAATAACAATTAATTAGATCTATTTTTATAAGGAAATGGATAATAATAATTTATTTAATTTTTATTGATTCATTGATTAATTCAGTTATTTAAATAATTAATTAATTAAAAATAACTAATTAATTATTCGAAAGAAATTATTTATTAATTCCAAATTAATTATTAAAATTAATTAAACGAGTTAAATGAATAATGAAACAAATGATGAAACGAAGCAATGAAATTTGGGGATTGGGTGAACGGCCCGTCTCGCAAAAATGAAAACAAAAATTGAAATCGAATCGGAGCGTTGTAAATTCAGCTGAAAACGTTCACCTTCGATTTCGCAAGCCCGGAAACGTGGGAACGAGCATAAAGCGAATCTAAAGAGAGAGTGACGAGAATGAAAAAAAAAAAAAAAAACAAAAAAAAACAAAAACGAGCAAAAATAATGGCGGTCTAAGTTCGAGTGTAAATTACGTTCGCAGACGGGGCACACACGATGAGGGAATGCCGTGTTGTTCTATAAATATCGTCTGCCGCATAATGCGTATACGTAGATCTGTTCGAGAGTGTGTGAACGGGGGGGTTATTCAAAGTGGGCTTAACGCGCGAGTTTAAGCTCCTCCGCGGCTACCGCGAGCTTTTCCCTCGGTATTCGCATACCTTGGACTGTTGCTACGAGACGTTTTCTCCACGCTCTATTCATCTAGGAATTTTTACGAATTTCCAAAAAAGTATCATTATTTTTCGAACGATTGTGACCGATGTTGATGAGAAATATATATTTAAAAGATAAACAAATTTATCAATATATCATCAATAGTTTGTCATTTGTCAATATTTCGTTAGAAGTAATTACGAAGTTGAAAATATCGATACTTCGATTTATCGAAGTAGGAGGTATCGATACTTCGATGTATCGAAGGTTAAAATATCGATATGTCGAAGTTTAAAATATCGATATGTCGAAGTTTAAAATATCGATATGTCGAAGTTTAAAATATCGTTATGTCGAAGTTTAAAATATCGATATATCGAAGTTTAAAATATCGATATGTCGAAGTTTAAAATATCGATATAACGAGGTACAAAATATCGATATGTCGAAGTTTAAAATATCGATATGTCGAAGTTTAAAATATCGATATATCGAAGTTCAAAATATCGATATATCGAAGCTTAAAATATCGATATATAAAAGTTGAAAGTATCGATATTTTTTGCTCAATACTATTATCGAGCGCGGTTTTGAAACTCGTCGAGGTCGTACCGGCGATTGAAGCTCTCGCTCGCGGGAAATAAAACGACAAAACAAAAAAAAAAAGCGCAACTCGGTACGAGACTCGCGAGACTAGCGCGAAATTCTATTACTCTCGGATAATTGGAGAGCTTCGAGTAAACGTAATTGCTTTTTCTAGTGTTCACAGGGAAAGACGAAAAAAAAAAAAAAAAAAACAACAACGAGTAGCGTGAAAAACATTTGCGATGGATATTTTGCTGATGCGACGTTGCTAATTTTCCGAGGAGGCTCTTTAACCTCCAAACCCAACTCAAATAAAAACCTGTATTTTTTTCGTTGCAGGTTTGCGAGGAGACTCTGGCCGAACACAAAGAGAGATTGGCCGAGCTACGAGGTCTCGTGGCGCAAATCGCCTCGGACGTTGGTCTCGATGCCGGTGGACCGCTCCAGTCCGAAGTCGAGGCACTCGGTCGTCGTCTCGAAGATGTCCGAGAATCGCTTTCGACCCTGGCCGACACTGCGGACGCCAGGGCTCTCAATCAGGAACTCGCTCGTGGTGATCTTTATCAGACGAAGAATTTCCTCGACTCCGTTCAGCAGGTTGTCATCAATTTTATCTTAAAATAATAATTTTTCAATAAGAAAAAAAAAACTTTCAGTCATTTTCTTGACAAGTGGAAATTCTTACAAAGACTTGTATAATTTTCTTAAAAAGTGGAAATTCTTTCAGACTTCGTCGATTCGTCATTTTCAACTTTTAACAAAAATTACTTTTTGTTAAAAGTAACCAAAAGTAATAAATATCAAATGGAAAAATGTTCCAATTGAAAAAAAAAAAACGAGAAAAAAAAACGAATCAGAATTGATAATAAATATAAAAAAAAAAGAAAATAATGAAATTATATAATTTATCGATATTAATTCGAAATAATAATATTACTAATTATTATCCAATTATTCGTTATTATAGATAAATATAATACAATAATTTCTACAATATTTATCTTTCGCCATTTCGAACTGAAAAGTGAAAATTCCTACAAAAACTTTCTTCGCCATTCGTCGATTCCTCCCTTTTTCTCCTCCCCCCCCCCCCTTCGCCGTTCCTTGCTCCTTTAAGGGTTTTCCTGATAGCTCACAGCGCTACGGTGCTTGGCACAGCTCAATCATTCTCGCACGAGCCGCGATATATTTTAATTGTAGTTTCGAAACAATTTGTTGTGTCAAGGTCGAAGGGCTTATCCAACCGACAATTACATCGGTCACGAAATCCGCAACAGCTGAATGGCGGTCTCGAGCCTCGACGCTTCTAACGACTACTCTCATCCCGAACTTTCCAAGTCGAGTTCGGACCGAGAGAAAGAGAGAGAGAGAGAGAGCTTTGTGGAATAGAATTTGTTAAACCTCGACTTGTCTATTTAACTACCATTGTTGCATAGCCCATGAATCCGTCGATTACGTTGCCAGATAAAGCCCTACGATTTAAATTAAATGCATTCGAATTTCCAAACACGTGAATTTACGTACCTTTCCGTTTAGGCTAGTTTCCGTTCAGGATTCGAAAAAAATTCACATTTTCAATCGAATTTCATTTATTCCCAAAGAATTACTTCGACATTTTTAAATAAAAAGTTTTGTAAAATATCCTAAACGGAAACTTCAATTTTATTAAAAATTCAACATTTTTTTAAGCATTTCTTTCGCTATTTTCAAATTCAAAGTAACAAACTAAAAATCCACCATTAGCCTACATGTTAAAATCTTACTGTTATCGTAATTAAAAAAAAAAAAAAAGAAAACAATTTTTCAAGGATGTTAAAATCCTCGTTTTTCAAAGGTTGTCCCTAAACCCAAACGAACACGTTCCAACCTGACGAATCCTCCATTAGCCAATATCGATCCTACAATTATGGATAAATTGTTGAAAAAATGAAATCTCGAATAAAATTCTCTCGAGACATCCAAAAAAAAAAAGCCTGTTTTTTACGTATGTTGGAATCTTCGTTTTTCAGAGCTTGACAACGGTTGGCCGTGGTGAATCAAAGGAGCAGTTGAATCTTTTGCGAAACCATTTGTTGGCGTTGACGCGAACGGAGCCGCAATTGCAGACGATAAAGGATCGGGCATTGGAGATAGTGCCGCAGGAGACATCGGTGGTCGAGGTGTTGCAGCTTTGGCAGCGAGTATTCCGTGAAACGTTTCAGCAGTATCATCGTTTATCGGCGCGTTTGGTGAGATCGGAGGACGTATCAGCCGCGCTCCGTTTATGGCAGGAATATTTGGGTCACGTACAGGAATTCCTTTCGAACCAAGTCCCGGGTGATTACACGGGTCTCTCGGAGCACAGAAATTTGTGCGAAGTTCATAAGAATTTATTGTCAGATCAGGAGAGTCTGATAATATCGATAAGAGCGGAGAAGGGTCGAGATCTTTCGGTCGCGGAGCAATTCAACGTATTAACGAATCTTCACAACGAAACCCTAGCGAGAATAATGGAGAGGCACGACGCTGTTCGTGACAGATTATCAGGTTGGGATCGTTACAGACAAGATCAAACAAAGTTGCTCGGTTGGTTGAAGGAGATCGAGCGCGAGCGTAGCAGGCTCCAATTGCGTTTCATTCATGCCCGAAGATTGGACAAAACACTGGGTAGGATAGAATCCCTGCTGGAAAAGATGCCGAGCGGTGAAACTCAAGCAGACTCATTGACGAGCCAACAGGAAAGTTTGCTCCTCGATTGCGACGAAGCTTTGGCTATTTCGGTTAGAATGGAACACGCCGCTAATACTCAAAGAATAGCCAATCTTCGAGCGAGTTTGGAAACTTGGAAAGACTTTTTGCTTCGAATAAGAAAGCTGAACGTTCAACGCGTCGAGGAAACCGCTTTGATAACAGCGACTTTTCAACACGTCGGTCAAAGCGTCAGTAAAGCTTTTCACGCTCCACCCGCCAGTGTCTCCCAAACTAAACGACAATTGGACGGTCTTCGAGAGCTCAAACTTCGCTTGGTTAAAGCAACTACCGAGCTTGAAAATCTTGGCGTCACGACCGAACAACTGCGCGAATGTTTAAGCCCGTCCGACATGAAATCGTTGAATCAGCAAAGCTCCTTGCTCTGGCAGCAACACGGTGATCTCGAGCATCAACTGGCTTTGCTATCCTTCAAACTCGAGGAACGTTGCTCGTTGCGAACTCGCTGGGAAGCTAGACACGGGCGACTGCTCGTTTGGCTACGGGACGCCGATGATCGAATTCACAACGAATCCTCCGTTAGTTTGGACGAACCTGAGGAAACTCTTAGGCGATTCGAAGCTGAATTGCAAGCCGAAATGGCACTGAAACAACGAGAGCTCGATTGGTTGCGGACAACCGGTGAACGATTGATCGAAGTTGCCGAGAGCGAGGAAAAGGAACAACTGATTATGGAATTGAACGAAATGAACGAAAGATGGACCAGGTTGATGAACGCTGGACGCGCCAGAGCGAACAAACTCGTCGATCTCGTACACACTATGAACTGCTTGGAACGCAGAATCGCCGCTATTCGCGCTTGGCTTGGTACCGTTGAGAACAAACTCTCACGGCCGATCACGCTCGAAACGAAATCTCGTCGAGCCGTCGACGAAAGACTTCGCGATCACGACGAAATCCAAAAAACAATCGAAGCCGAAAGTGGCAACGTTGGCGAAGTATTGAATCTCTGCGAGATACTAATGAACGATTGCGACACTTGGAAAGCTTCGCTCAATACCGAAACCATCAGAGCCGGCATGGAAGGCTTGGAGAAACGCTGGAAAGCCACCTGCGTTAGATCCGCCGAACGAAAACGGAAAATTCTCGTTTCTTGGAAACTCATCGAAGAAATGGATCGCGTAAAGTCCGATCACGAAGAGTGGCTCGAAGATACCGAGGAATCGTTGAACTCCCTCGAGCGAAGCATCGAGAAAAATTCGAAAGACGATACGGAAAAGTGCCTCGTTGAAACTCGACGCGTCATCAAAGATATCGAAGCTCGCAAAGCTGCTTTACAAATAATCGAACAGAGCTATGGAAAATTGGCCAAAGGTTGCTTGGAACCTAACAACTTCAAGGTCATCACTGCTGACGCGCGGGAATTCATCGAAAGATGGAAATCGTTGAAACCTCGGGCTAACGCTATTTTAGCTTCGATACAGAGAGAACAAAAGGCTTACAGGGAATTCGTGACCGCTCATGGGGCTGCGGTGGTTGGCTTGACGCGGGTAGACGTCAGACTCACCCAAGTTCAACATCTCACTAGCCCCGAGGAAAAAGCTTCGCCGAGACGAACTCTTCACAAGATTGATTCCATTGATGAGGAACTCGACGTTCAATCCGAAACTCTCAGGCGCGCCGACGAACTCGCCCTTGTCGTTATGCAAGAGTGCCATCCCGATGACGTACCTGCTATACAAGAACTCGTTGATGAGTATCAACTCTTGTGGCGCGATATTAAAACTAGAGTAATCAATCTTCGTACCGAGCTCGAAGCGAAATGCCAGAAAAACGAAGTCGACGAAGCTGTACAAGTCGAAACTCTCAAGTTTGAACAAGACTCCGCGGTTCAAGTTGACACACTGCCCAAACTCGTCAGAATCACATCCCGCGATGCCTATCTCATGGAACTCGAGTCCGCTCTCGACGAGTGCAGAAACGCTCTGGATTCACTCGAAAACGCTATCGAGCCGGAACCCACGCCTGGAAACGGACTCACTTCTGCCAAAAATATTGTGAGTTCCTCGGAGCAACATTGCTCCTTGATTTTTCCATGGATTATGTCCTTTCCACGTAAAACATGGAATTTCAAACAAATTTTCGTGTGAATTCTTCTAATATGGTATTTGTGGAATTTGGAAACAAATTTTTATTCGACGAAATTAAAGATTATATTATATCTAAAAGATCTAAAAAATGTTAAATGGTCTTTTGTTCAGCGTTTGTTCCGGATTTTATTTGTTCCGTCGTAAAGGGCTTGACCAAATTCATTTGCGGAAGTTCCGTTGAAACGTTGAAAAATGATCGATGATTCGATGACTGACGCGTTTTTCCTCAGGCCAAACTAATCGCGAGCTGTCAATCCGCAATCGAGCTGGCCCGACACTTGCACTCGTTGCTCGTCCAGGATGGAAGAATGAGCGACGAGACGGCTCGAACGACGGAAGTTTCGAGGTTGGTCGCCCGATCCGAGAGTTTAGTCGCTAGAGCCCGAACGCGCGAGCAACAGATTCGAGACATAAGGTCGGTCCTCTGGAAAAATGAATATTCTTTGTCTCTTGTTAATCGCTTGGAATGGAAACTTCTATCAAAACTTTCTTTATTAACTCTTATTAACTCGATTATTAACATCTCCGCAGGTCGCCACTAATCGAAGCTTATACTCTCCCGCGTGAACAGTGAGTTTATTCTTCCGCTTACGTACTAATCCACTGAGATCCTGATATTCTATCACCTCCGTTTCGTGAAACAAAAAACGAGGACAAAAAAAAAAAACATCGTTTCTCGCTCTTGCAAAAATGGAAAACGCGTTCGACGCTTCGACGCATTGTTGGAAGGTTGAATGAGTTCAGAGTTTCAAAACTGCCCTGTGATCGATCTAAAATATTTTACGGCAATCCTAGATAGCATTCGTTTGGTTTTTTTGGGGGTTGTTCGGATTTATTTGGGTTCGTTTAGGTTGGTTGGAGTTGTTTAGGTTTATTGAATTTGTATCGACGAGACTGACGTTTCGTGTCGTTTTCAAAATCAGCGACGGCGGAAGGTTGACCTGCCCTCTTTGCTCGAACCGCAATTGGGCCCAGCTGGACATCGATCTTTGGCGTTTGGAAAAATGGCTGGAATTCGCGGAGGGTACTCAAAGCGAGCAACACGCGCCACCTAGCGGAATCGAAGAATTGGAAGACGTGATCCAAGATCATCGAGAGTTTCTTCTCGATCTCGACAGTCACAAGAGCATAGTCGTCAGCCTGAACATAGTTGGGACTCACCTGGCTGACCACACGGAAGACAACGAACGAGCCGAAGAACTACGCAAAAGATTGGCTACGGCAAACGCGAGATGGGAGAGAGTTTGTCACTCCGCTGGCACCTGGCAAACCGCTCTTCAGTCCTCTCTCATGGGAAATCAACAGTTCCATCGCATCGTCGAGGAATTACTCATTTGGCTGGAAAAAACCGAGCTCTCGATCAGAGCGAGCGAGCCTATTGATCTGACGGAGGACATCGCCGTCATTGAAGCTAAATACAACAAATTCCGGTAAGATCATCAATTTTTTTCATCGTCGTTTATTTGCGTCGTAAAAATCGATGCTAGTGAACCGAAAAATATCGTAAAATTGTTATTATTTCATTAAAAATAATGATTACTGTTATTATTCAATTGAAACGATAATAATTTACTATTTTTATTTAATTTGATTATTTAATTAGCATTTTTTTAATTCTATAATTTATTGTCATGGATAATAAAATTCTTGTGTTAAATTATAAATCCTGTAAATCAACAAGTATCAGTAATGATGATTGATAATGATATGAGTTATCGATAAATTATAATGAATAATAATTGCATAAAAATAATTTATAACAATTGTAATGAATAAATTTATCTATCAGGGAATTGCGAAGCGACCTCGAGCGTTGCGAGCCTCGTGTCCTTTCGCTTCAAGAAGCGGCTAATCATTTATTGGAGGAACACGTCGAGACTCGAAACCGCCTACAAGAGCTCAAATTGCGACTCCAATCGTTACGACGACTCACGGGAATCTATGCCCTCAAACTGGGCGCCGCCCTCGGATTGGATCCGCAGGACGTCGGTCTCGCGGCAACCTCGTCCTCCCTCGCTTCTCTCTCCCACGACGTGAGTTCCAATATTCCGACATTTTTCCTTTCTCGAAATTCGCGTCAACGATATTTCTATAACAAAAACGCGACAAGAGAAATGAAAGAGAAAAGAAAAATAACAAAACAATAATTGTAGTTAATCAATAGAAAGCACAGTTGTTAGAGCCACGTGGTTGATTATGTATTGCCATATATACGCTTCGAACTATCTATCTTCAAACAGCCGTGAATATCCGTTTAAATAAAAATGAAGAATTATTTTGGAATTTTTGAATATTTTCGAGGCTCGTTGATAAATTACATTTTTTAAATGTCCGACCAATTTGACGAAATTTTATCTCGAATTACGATTGAAGAATAAAATTTCGTGATTCAAGAGAAAAATTAATCGGATAAGAATTCCATAGGTCGAATTTTCGCTCAAGTTTCGAGGCGTATAAGGCACGAGATATATTTTGAAAAAAGCCGTAGAAGATCACACTTGCACCCCGTATACCTTATGGTTTGTGTTTTTTCTTTTGCCGAATTACAGCTGCTCGACGGAGCGAGTTCATCGACGGATCGTGTCCAGGACGCATCGAGTACAGAGTACGTTGAAACAAAAACCCGAAAAAAAAAAAAAGAAAAACAAATCTGAGTCGAAGCATTCGTCGACTTGACTTTTCTTTATCACTTTTACGTTCTAGCGTTGTAAATGTTGAAAGCTTTTTAGTTATTTTTCACGTTTTCTGTGGTTATTACCTGTGATCGTATCGTACTCACGTTGAGCGGCGTGTTTTGTTACAGTGGTGACGAGGACGATCGGAGGGTGCTGGCACGTGGATATCGATTCCTCGGTCGCGTATTGCGTGCTTCCCTCCCGATACAGGCGTTGATGTTACTCTTGCTAGGCGTGGCGTCGTTGGTTCCCTCAGCGGAGGATGATTACAGTTGTATGCTCTCGAACAACTTTGCCAGAACGTTCACCCCAATGGTGGATTATCCTAACGGACCTCCACCCCTATAAAATTCAACGGAGCTCCTACGAAAGATCTCGGGGATTTAAAACAAACACCGGAAATCGATACAACGCGACCCGCCGATGACGCGATTTCGTATCATCATCGGTTAGCTCTTTCCTTCGAGGAACTTTAGCTTCGCGACGTTTATTTGTACATACGCACAAAACTATTGTACAGACGGAAGGCCTATCGTTGGCCCCACCAGACTTATTTATTTCTATCGTCCGACATCCCCCTCCCTCCGTCCCAAAAAAAATGTTTTTCCTCAAATTCACTCAATGTCCCATATCGTCAAATTGTTTCTTCGTCCTATTATCGTTCCTGCGTTCAAAACGTTGCAATGTTCCCTTATCGTTTCGAGTCTCGATTGACTCTCACAGAAAAAAAAAAAAAAACACGGATAGCTTTTCTCGAGTTTGCTCGACTCGAATTCTCCGTGCTTTCACGAATTTTTTTTTTGTTTGTTGTATTTTTTAAACCGTACGTTTCATTCCCTCGTTTAATTTCGATACGACTTTTCTCGGAGAGTGGAACATCCGGGAAAAATGTCGACTCGACGGCCGGCCCCGTTTTCACGGAGAGGTTACGAATTATCACTCGATCGGCAATTATTTCTACATTGACCGGTACGTTTTCAAGAGAGATAAGAAGGAAGAGACGAACAAAAAAAGAAAAAACGTTTTCAAGTGATTCCGAACGAACACGAAAATTATTGACGCGCACAGGTTTTTTCTACGTGTCCTGGCGACGTATAAAAATATATATATAGACACATATATATATATATAAGCAGATATTTAAAAATATATAAAAACGTTCGCTACCGTATGCTTTATAATTTACGAAAAAAATCTCTGGCTTGTTGCACAGTGAGCTTCGTTGTGTATTTTTATAAAGAAAGAGCTTATAATAAGACGTGTATATGCATTCGATATTAAAATATATTGCTACGAACACCATTAAAATACAAACGCAACGTTTTTCTCCGTAGCATGAATTTTTTTGTCTACACTCATTCAATCCCCGTTTTAACAAATGTTTTTTTTATTATTATTAACGTATTTTAGAATTTAATATCTAGAAATAGCGGCGTTCCATTTTCCTTGCGATTTTTTAATAACTTTTGAACTTGGAATTTGAATAATTTCTACAATCATTTTTCAAATTTTATATCTCCGAGGTATGATTGATTCTTCCATAGAAAATATCGATACTTTCGATTTATCGAAAAAACATTTCCAAGATCCAAACAAACCCCACGGATTTTGAGTTCTCTCCGAATGGTCACTTTTTCAGGAAAACCAACGCGTCGAGCTCTGCCGAATCCACAGAGCTTCTTCGTTTCTCCCTAAACTAGATTAGTCTCCGATAAATCCGCGCGAGACGATTCGAGCTCGCACTCGTGTCACGTTTAGAGTTTTCGCTTCGCCTTAACAATAATTTATTTCGATTATCACACAGGGTAATATAAAGTAATTTGTACAGTCTTCAGAATAATTTCGTATAATATTCCTCTTTGTATATTCCCCTCCACTTAATTCTCACTCTTCCTCGGCCTTGTGTAATTAATATACAAATACTTAAAAATATGAATTTCCTTCATCGGTTAACTCTATATTCACTGGACGAGGGGGTTCAATTCTGATTATTCTGGAGTTTGAGAGCGGCCAGTTGTTCCGAATACTCGAGGTACAAACGTTGCCACCTAAGGTGACCACCGATAATGCCCAATACGTCGTTCAACAGTTTGTGCTTTCTTAATCCGAGTATCATCGGGTCCCAAGAGCTTTTCGAAGCGGAGCCATGGCTCGGTCCCATCAAATCGTCGAGTATGATTCTCAGACGTTTCTCAAGGCCGTCTTGGGTTAGGAGGAACGAAACGATGGCCATCAACCAATGGACGAACTCTTGGGAACTACCGAGTGCCTTTGAGGCGAGCAATTGTTGCTCGAGGTAGGAAACGACGCTCGGAGCGCTGTGAGGCGGCCGGGGGTTTGGCAAGCCACTTCCGCCGGTTCTCTGGAGAGCTTCTTGTAACGAGGAAAGCGGTCCTCTTGGTCCTCTACCGCCGGTCACCGTCGAAGCGTTTTGGGACGACCAACGCCACACGGGATCTTGACTATCACCGATCAGCAGCCAAGTACCTGAGAAACAAACGATATCTTTTTCTTGTTTCTTGAAACACCTTCGGTTCGGATGAAATTTGACCGGACGTTGACGTACCCATTTCCTTGTGATAAATGTAGGCGCGCGCGTTCGTAAAAGCCAAATGGGGCATTCCATTGTACAGCGTACACGACAACAGCGAAGCACCCGGCGCGGCGAGATGACTTGCTGAAGTCGAAACGATCAGCCGACAAGAATTTCCAATTTCCCAAACGCGTACAGCACCGCAACACGATATGACCATCACCTGTGAATAATCCATTAAAGAAATGTCTTAATAAAATCATTTTAAACAATAAATGAATGATTTTCAAACCTTTTTTAGTTACTCTTATAAAAAACTTTTATTAGCTACTGGCAAACCCCGCAGGGGCGTAATTTTACATAAATTGAATGTTTTTTTATAATTCTTCATGTAAGAATGATGATTTATTTTCAAATTTCAACTACAATAAACGTAATCAGTCAATAAATTAATGAATTAATCATTTCATTTTCTTCCTCTCTTTTTTCCAGCGGGTAAAGATTGTTACCCACAGATAGAAGATCGATAGCGGTTGATTGAATTATTTAATAATTAAATTCATATAGTAATAATAATATCATTAATTTAATGAAATGAAATAATCACCGCATTGCCAACGGCGTGAACTTTGGCGAGAGGCGCGGGTGGAGCGAGCGGTGGCGCCGGTCTCGATCCTTTTGCCGGATGGAAAGTGTGAACGCTTCCGTCTTCCAGACCGAGAGCTATAACGGACGGTGAAGCGGCTAACGCTACGGCGCTGTATCCCAGATACAAATCCCACGTTGGCTCAGAATCCGTACCCCTGAATACTTGAAGATGCGCCAAACTTTGACTACTCGTAACCGTCACCGCGTAATGACCAGCTTGCTGGGATAACGAACTGGACGCTTTCAACGCTGGTAATACGATTTGTGGTCCACTCCTATCAGCTATCACTTTTGGCCTCTTGTTGTGCGAAGTGTGATGCTGCTTAGGCGTCGTTTGTTCACGACGCTTAAGCGTCAACGTTGTCGCACCGGAATTCGTCACCGACGAATTTATCGTTGACGTTACGTTTGGCCTCACGACATCGTTACGCTTCTCGATTACTATCGTACTCTTCGTTTGCGACGTACTCGTGAATGTCGGAGGACCCACACCACCGCCCATCGTTGTGTCCCTGGATAAATCATGACAAACAATCAGCAATCAGTGATCGATGATAATGATCGTTAAAAATTTGAGAAAAAAAGCTTGCTTTTCGGCCCGTCATCAGTGCGGTCCATCCGTAATGAAAATTCGTCGAATATCGAACTCACATAGTATCGGGTGGAGCTGGTATGAACATAGGAGTTATCCGCCTTCTGCCGTCCGACGTTTTCGTTTCTATTTGCTTGTTAATAGGACCCTTCACCGGTGTGTTAGAATTTAAATGTGGCGTTGGTTGATCGACGCAATTGGAGACGGGTTGTTGTTGAGTAAAAGGCGTCGAAGGGGAGGATGGTACCGGAGGCTTCAAATTCAGGAGTTCCGGTGCTTCCATAACTGTGCAACCACCCTGAACCAAAGGCTTGCCGTACAAACGCTCGTGAAGAATACTCTGCGACAAGAACAACAAAATTCTTATTTCACGAGTTTTCAATAATCGACGAAATGAAACATTGAAATATAAAGAATTGAAACAAATTTGGGAATCGCGATGAGAGGAAGTATATTGGAATTTTAGTCGTGAAGAAATCCGGAGCTCACTTGTTCCGCGGGATCGAGAGGTTGACCCAATTCCTGCTGGGTGAACTCGACGAAAACAACCGTACCGTCCCAAGAGCAAGCCGCCAATCTCAATCCACAGGGCGACCAACTCGCGTCCAACACCGAATGCGTAAACAACTCGTGGATTACGACCAATGGTCGTTTCAGAGATGTCAGCCAAACGGACAACGAACGATCTCGCGAACCTATCGCCACGCAACAGTATTGCTGCGGCTTCGATGCGCCCGGTTGTTTCTTTTGTAAAATATTGCCGTTGAAACGCTGAAAGCAAAAACAAATTTATTGCCTCCTACTTATTAATTATTATTCTATTAAAATCTTTTTTTTACTGCACTTTCCCTAAAAGTCGGTTGTTTTTTCAGTTGATTTTTTCAAGACGAGTTCGAGGTTCAAATCGAGTTTTAGATTTAACCCTAGAATTGCGAATCTCACTTCTCGTGCTTTGATCAATCGTAATACGTGAGAAATTCATTTTAAGTTTTTCTCATATATGCGACTCTATTTTTTAGTTTTTTCGCGTCCGAACGAAAAAAAGAAAAATTCTACGCGACAGTGAATCGATATAAAGTTTGAGTTGATTGCGGTTACACGTAATACGTGTAACCGCTGTTTGTTTGTTTCGTACAGACAGCGTAGGTGCCTATGGTTAAAATATTCGCTTCGTAGAAATCGTGAGGTAACGTACAACGCACGTGACAGCTTTTCTGTGACCGACGAAATCTTTATCCTGCGTCCATCCGTCCCTTTCGATTATTTGTGCCGTTGGTCCACCGCCGTTCATCGCGTGAGCGGAAACCAAGTATTGTCCGTCCGGGCTCCAGGAGAGTCTGAGAACATGAGTCGTACCCCCGCACTCGTCAAAGGGCTCCGATATGAGCGCAGCCTCCGCCCAGTCGGTGGTTCTCCAAACTCGGAGAGTTTTGTCGTCCGACTGCGAAGCCAAGTATTTGCCAACCGGATCCCACGTGATACCCTTTACGAGACCGGTGTGACCTTTCAGTACGGCGACTATCGCAGGAAACTTGGAAGCGTCCCAGACGATGACGCTGTTGTCGACTGACGCCGAAGCGAGCCAAGGACTGTGCGGAGCCCAAGCGAGGTCTAGTACGTCGCCTTCGTGGGAACGAAGCGTCGCTATGCAGCGCCAAGTCTCGACTCCGGCTTTCCCACCAAAAATGGAACTGCCGCCAGCACCTCCGGCCAGTCTCCAGATCATTATGAGCTTGTCGTCACCTCCGGACGCGAGCAATCCCCCGCTACTCCAGCGAACACAATTCACGCAAGCTGCGGAATCGAATGTTTATTATTCGTGACTAATTTTTTTAACGCTAATTTCGTGAGGAGGAATTTCTTAACCCGTGATAAAATGTTAATTAGATTGGAGTTGGAAGAATAAACAGCGACTGATCCATTGAAAAAGGCTGATGGTTCATTGTAAAATCGTCTCTTTAGACACTGCTTTTAATGATTATGCAAAGATTCACTTTAGCAAAGAAATCGTTGTATCGTATCCTTACTCTGGAGTAAGGTTGTTTGGATCAAGAATGAGATTGTTTGGGTTTAAAACAGGATTATCCCGTTCGATTATCCATATATTTATCAAAAGTAGTAACGGACAGTTTAACGTACCCAAATGATTGTCCAGCTGGCAAAGCATTTTAGGGACTTTGTCGTCGACCTCAGCAGCTTCATTTTTGATGGGTTCCATGCTCCATATAACTACCCTGCCAGAATCGCCACCTAGGAGCACAGATATCGTACCGTAGCGTGCAACACTGATATAGAAGCAGAGTCAAAGATGAACGCTACGTTAAACGGAGCTGGACTCACCCTGGCCTCCGGTGGCAAATTTTTTCCCATCCGGATGTATGTCCACCGAGAATATCGGATAATCTAAATTTCACGATTGAAAACATTGACGAATATTTGATTAGATGAAAAATGAAGTGTAACGCGAAAGAAGAATTCGAAAGTTAGAATTAGATCGAGAAATTACGAACCATCGTGGCTAACCCAATTCGGCTTCACCAACTTCATTTCCTCCAGAGATCGCGGCGACTACAATGTGATCTTCCTCTCCGATTATCCCTGATGTATCGTCTTCCCTCGTTGTCTACAAATTATCGCGCTAAGAAACATCGTCGCCCAACGAAACAACAATTAAAACGTGAATCCTGAAGTTCGTCCGGTTCGTTTAAATTTTCCGAAATTCAAAGCTTCTTTCCATGTATGTGCACGCATATAGGCTCAAGTGCCGGGTATCTTTCTTTGTTCATGCCGGGATGCTGGTGAAACGCACCGAGAACCATTGAAATCTCGAATGACGCATGACGCATACGCGAAAGAAAAAAAAACGTCTGATAGCGCTGATGCACAGAATCAGTAAGCGAGTCGCGGATTCGGAAAGCGGCGAGATCCGAAGAACCTCGAGAAACGTGGCGTTGCTCGCGCTACGGATATCAAGCGCAAAGACGCGAATTTTTTCCCGGTCGGTATGGCAGATTGCGTTCTGATTCGAGATAAAATTATGGCCTTACGTACTTTCAAAAGTTTCCAGACTTGATTCTGCAACCTAAAATACTGCTGTATATTTAAAATGTAGCCAATTAACAGCCCGAGTACTGCGCAATGACACGGGTTTTCCGAAATAAATGATATCTTTAAATACACGCGTCACATCTTCCGTCGATAAAAATTATACTCCCAAGTTCTCTCTCAAACGAACCATATTTTGGACAAAAAAGAGAGCGGATGTTCATCGTTCTACAAATAACAACGAGTTTCTCGTTTTATTCCCTATTTCACGATGTTTTTGCTTTCAGAGATTTACCATGGCTAGTGCGGGGGGCGTACATTCGAGACCTGAAACAAAGATGCTTTGATTAAAGAGGATCAGCTGTTCGACTAGGGTTACAGATGAATTTCTACAGTTCGAAAAACACATCGAACAAACGATTCGACTATTTGTTTGACATTCAATTATTGACAATAAGTACACTTAATAATGTAAGCATTCACCGAAGAGAGATTTTTTGAAAATCTATCCTTTTAGGGGTTGAACGGAAAGTTTCTATGAAAATTCGTAATTTATTAGGTTAAGTAATTCCATGATCGTACGTACTATTTCGATTGAGAATGAACAATGGCGTTTTCCCAGCTCGGGATGACATTTTATATGAGAATTTCGATGTTTTTTGAGTTAAAAGAAAGCAAAAAGGTATTTCAAAAAATTTTGTGAGTTCTATACACAAAGCTGTAGTCGAAAATATTTTAAAAAGCTGATGTGAATATCCCACGGGTTAAACAACGCCTGTAAAGTGACTGAATTTCCTATAACTCGGGGCGAGGGCAGCGACGTTGCCGCGTGCCTAACTAAGCGTTAGTCGGGTCGCGGTTGGTCCGATAGAGTCAGTCTGTGACGGGATCGTCACTCAAGTAAACGTGTTTTTGTCGCTCGTCGCGACGTTTTCGTCTTTTTTTCAAACTTTTCTAAATTTCTCCTCGCATTGCTGAATCTTGATAAATTAAATCAGCGATTCGTGCCGCGAAGTATTTCTCGTTTTCGCTATCAAAGTTTTCAAAGATTGTCGACTTTGAATCTCGCTGAACGTGCCTTTTGAGAGTTCTGTCCTGGCACGGAAACAATCGTCGGTTTTCAACAACGGTGAGATAAAAATTTTATCGCGGCGTTGTATTGAGCTCGCACGTGCCGGCAGCGGGAATGGACAATCGCCGTTCAATGCTCCGATACTAAATTCACTAAAATTCCTACCGCTTCAACAAACCCAAACAAAATTAAGGTTTCGTTCTGTCTTCAACTTTCGCCCCGATTGGATCAACTTTTTCAATAATTTCAGGATCTTTGAGGGATTTGGATATCTTTCCAGAACTAAGTACGTCATCTGAGCAGTTACCGATCCGAGTAGTGGATCTATAAAGATCACGGACCAAAAACGGTCCACCCGTCAGAACTGGACGAACCGGACTGGCTGGTAATCGGTAAGTGCCATCATTGGACTCTACAAACTTTGTTGGTATCTGTCAATTTACTCGACGCCCTATACCGGATACTTTCATTTGCTTATCATCATAAAATATATTATTCGACAGGTGAACTTGGCGCTCGTTAGCTCGAGTGCCAGTTGAACGGTTATCTACTCTTATCTATGCCTAATAAGATCAAAATATAAGCCATTTTTGCCAGCTCCAATTATTCAAACGCGGCTTTGACGTATTTGAAACGTTTCACAATTTTTGTTACAAGCTTGAATGTTAATAGTGGATCGATTAATTCTGGGTCCATTACTGACGTTTGCACAGTCGAAACATGGCAAAAAGTGGTTTTCTTTCTATTTTTTAACTTTCCATTTTAAGCACGTAACGAATGATACTCGAAACACTTTTAAAAATCAACTTTCCAGTTTTGAAGCTCACGTAAACGGATATTTTTACGAGGCGGCAATAAACATTTACTCCTACATACCTGTATTTTGATTGACATTGCGATCTGATATCAGGTAGAACGCTATCTAAATGTCTTCGCGTACGTTTGTCGTTAAGATACGAAACGAGGAAAAATCAGTGATGAATTTATGGCTCTCCAAGGCAAATACTTTTAAATTCTACTTTATTTGAAGTACAATAAATATCGTTTATTTCTTCATTATCTTCCCTAATATTTTTCAATATTATCGTTTTTGCGATACATCATTTTTAAAAATCTATATTCTCGCTTCGCTTAGGATTTTCCCATTTATCAAAATGATTGATCTCTCGTTGAGACAAAGAATATACATCGGAACAATTTTCCATGTGTCGCATAGGTGAAAAAAATTAAAATAAACCGTCCGCTTCGTACTTGATCATTACAATAATACAAAATGATTCTTTCTTTGCTCATTCTCTTTATTTATGACGATTCATGGCGTTCAGATGAACGTTTCTATCAATACTGGTTTCTTCCTTTATCGCCTCGTCTAATCCAGTCCGTAACTTCCGGTTTTCATGTACCATTCGAGCGAAAGAAAAAAAAAAGATGAAATTCGAATAATCGTTCGTAGATAAAATTGGGCGGAAGTTTAGTTTGAAACTCGTGAGGTTTGATCTTCGTTTTATTTTTTTGTTTCAATATAACAGGCAAACGCGCGGAGAAAAGAAAATCGGATAGATAAGAAGAATGACGATAAGAAAGATTTGTTGCATCGGGGCTGGATACGTTGGGGGACCAACGTGCAGCGTGATAGCTCTCAAATGTCCGGAAATAAAGGTGACCGTTGTTGACAAGAGTAAAGAGAGGATAGCCCAATGGAATTCCGAAAAGTTGCCGATTTACGAGCCGAACCTCGACGAGGTTGTCCAAAAGACACGTGGAAAAAATTTGTTTTTCTCAACGGATATAAACGCTGCGATAAGGGAAGCCGATTTGATATTCATATCGGTAAATACACCGACCAAAACATTTGGGAACGGAAAGGGCCGCGCTGCCGATCTCAAATACGTCGAAGGCGCTGCACGGATGATCGCCGAAATTGCCACCAGCGATAAAATCGTCGTTGAAAAGAGTACCGTACCGGTCAGAGCTGCCGAACGTATAATGGACATTTTGCGAGCTAATCACAAACCGGGGGTTTCTTATCAGGTGAGAAAAGAGAGATAAAAACGGAAAGAAAAACGCATATTTTATCGCAAGGATTTTTGTTTTTTTGGGACTGGGTTGAATTAATTCTCGCTGTTTGCCAACAAAAAAAACGGGTGTTCTTATCACAGGGAAAAAACGAAAAGCGGGAAGAAAAGTTGAAACGTCGACAACTTTTGTTTCGGTTGTATCAATTGCGTTATTTTCGTATAACTTTTTTTAATAAATAATGCCATACAAAAAACAGTGAGACCTTATTCAATATCGCAACATTTGGGATTAATTAATTATTATTAATTCACAATTATTTTAATTCACTATCGAAATTCTGATTACGAATTTTGATGGATTCAACTTTTTAAATGACGGATCTTCACGCTCCCGCCATTTCGCCCCCTTAAGAGTTAAATTTTGTAAAACCACTTCTCAAACTTCTCTTCAGATTCAATCAACTTCTGATTGCATTATCTTTCCATATCAGATTCTCTCGAATCCGGAATTTCTCGCTGAAGGAACGGCCATCGAAGATCTCATGAACGCCGATCGAGTGTTGATCGGAGGTGAGGATTCACCGGGCGGCCATGCAGCGATGGAAGAACTGTGCAAGGTTTACGAGCATTGGATACCAAGGAAAAATATTCTGACGACGAACACATGGAGTTCGGAACTCTCCAAATTGGTACAAGTTCCATCCAACTCTCCGCAAAAAAACTTTTTCTTGAAGTTTACTTTGAGACTCTTACTTTTACTTAAAGAAATTAAAGGAATATTTAATTAATAAATTTTATTAAAGGATACATAAATTCAATCGGTAAACGTATTCTCCCAGCGACGTTTTGAAATTGGTATCCCTTTGTTCGGTTACAGGCGGCGAATGCTTTTCTGGCCCAGCGTATATCGAGCATAAACTCGTTATCAGCGGTGTGCGAGGCGACAGGTGCGGACGTATCGGAAGTGGCGCGAGCGGTCGGTCTCGATTCCCGAATAGGCTCCAAGTTTTTGGAAGCTTCGGTGGGTTTTGGTGGCTCTTGCTTCCAAAAGGACATACTGAATCTCGTTTACATATGCGAAGGTCTGAATTTGCCGGAAGTCGCGGCTTATTGGCAACAAGTGATCGACATGAACGAGTATCAGAAATCACGTTTTTCCGCGAAAGTCGTTGAATCGTTGTTCAACACGGTCACGGATAAGCACATAGCGATCCTCGGTTTCGCGTTCAAAAAGAACACCGGCGACACACGCGAATCACCCTCCATTCACGTTGCTAAAACTCTTCTCGACGAAGGCGCTGTTCTTCACATTTACGATCCGAAGGTAATCACGATCTTATATTACTTGGGCTTGGAACTGTAATCCTAATGTTTCGCGCTTAACAACACGTAGAAGCTCGACATAACCTCACAAATTTTGGTTGTGAGGTTATGTCGAAAAAAGGATTTGACAATTTGAGGTTATGTCGCAAACCACGATTGAAAAATTTGTCAGGGTATATCGAAAAGAAGGATTTGAAAATTTGTGAGATAATGTCGATCTTCCACGTGTCCTCAAAGTTTCCAATCGTCAACCGCGGCACCGCAGTGTTTTCTCGAATCGTTCAGGGAAAATTGATGTCTCCTCCAAGCCTCTGTCACAGGTGGAAGAAGCCCAAATAATGAGTGACCTGTCGATTCCGGAGTCTCCGAATCTCGCAAGCCGTATCAGCATTTACAAAGACGCGTATTCCGCGACGAGACACACTCACGCGATAGTCCTGTGCACTGAATGGGACGAATTCAAGGTGACTCGTTGATATCCGGACGCGCCGATTTTCGTTTCGATGAGAATTTCAACAAGAATTTTTTTTAATGGATTTGTCCTTTGATAGGTATTGGACTACAAGAGGATATACAGCGAAATGACAAAACCGGCGTACATATTCGATGGAAGAAAAATTTTACCCCACGATCGATTGCAATCGATCGGTTTCATCGTCCAGACGATTGGAAAAATGCTTTCGAGAAACGTTATTTCGAGAGCGTGGGGTAGCCAAGTTCAAGTTTGAAGTCTTTCATCGCTGTCTGGGGAAACCTTCCTCGCCAACTTTTTTTTTTCTTCACGACGAATCGATCCCGAGTTTTCGTTCTTTTTTCGTACTCGAAAATTCGGAGGATTCCTCGCCTCGATAGACTTTTCATCATTGACGATTCGAGATCGCGGAATATTCTCGAACATTCCCGAAGTGTGCGAAACGCCGGATTTCGAAACATGGGAAACGTTGGATTTTCTCTCTTTTTCTGTAATTAATCGTTTCCATTATTTCATACGACGACGAGATGACAATATTTCTACCTTAAGCGCATGGCGAACGTTACCACATGACACGCGAGTGCACGAGAGATAGTCGAAACGTTTAAAATCGGGATTTCTCAATAATGAAACGTTTTTATCGAAAATGGCTACCGGGGGTCCCTCGGTGCCATCGTCTTGAATGGACACGACAAATTTCATACCGATTGATTCAGCCGTTTCAGAGAACAGTCGTTTCAAAATTTTGAAGTGGACGAAGGCGCGTTCGTCACGCCACACTGACGATTTTTTTTAGCCACAACTAGAGAAATCAAGAAAACAAAAAAACGTTTGTAACGATTTCTCGTTGCGTTTTAACGACTCGAATTTTTAAATTACGTAACGAGTTCAGCCGCATTTTTAAATCACACCATTCAAACAACTGGTACGATGTTTCGAAAACATTGCCACGTTCGTGCGTTTTTACCTATTTTTTAGATTCGTTTCCTCTTTTTTGTAACCTTGCGTAGCTAGAGTACAGAGTACATAGCTGTAAATATGCAATCATATTTTTTGGGCATTGTATATGGGCAGGAGCGAGTCTATAGGGAATTTTACAATTGGCGATTTTCTAAAACCGAACTCATCCCGATTGAAATATCGGAATCGAATATTTTCGTGAATTTTAATTGGGCTGAAAAAAAAAAATGAGAATTGAAAAATGAAAATTTTCCGTCAATTTTTCAAGCGCCGCGATAGTTCGAGTGTCTGAATGCTCGTTCCTTGAACGTCTAAGTCGAGATGCTCTTCGATTTTCGATCGATTCAACCAAAGTCTCGTTTTCAAAGCTTTTACGATTACGGTTTCTTAATAATTCAATATGAGGTATTCTCACTTGGAAATCCGAAAATCCGAAACTTTTGGGACCTTCCTTGATCAGAGAAACATTGATTATCAAAATTTCGATTGATTCGGTCAAGCCGTTTTTGAAAAAAGTTCGAAAAACTGTTGCTGGAATAATTCGCGATAGGACTCGCTCCCTAATCCCTCGTGGTTTATCCGCATTGAGGAATTCGTATTTTTAGCGTGATAGACGTGAGGTTTCTTACCTGAAAATTGCATAATATAATTTTTTTTAAGCAACACTGTATTACGAGCAATATTCACGAGCAGTGAAAAAGTATTTTCATTTTCTTTGTATTAAAGATTTTTTTTAAATCGAAACAGTGCAATTTCGGGACTTTCGCCGACTCGTAAGTTACTGTCTTCAACTCTGAAACGTTTTGTCCGGTGATTGTTCGACGCAAAATCGACGATTACGGTTTCACCAAGAAATTGCAAAATTCTACGGTAGAAACGACTCAATTTTTCGACCTCGCTGAAATTCAAACGCGAGGTACCAGACGGGGCCAATTAACGCGTCGGGCATACTCGCCTCATCGACAAATGGACAATTGTTGAACCGAGACAACAAAAAAAATTGATGTTTCGCGAATTTAACTGCAACGATTTACATTAAAATGTTGTTAGGTTATTATTAATTATACTGATAAGTATTAAAAATTCATTAATGTCAGAGTTAATAAAGCGAATGGCTACGCTTGGATTAATGTCGCAATATTGAAAATATTATATGCCTCCCCTTCTCTCTCAAGGGTATGACGAACGCAACCACACGACACACGAGCGCGAGAGAGATAATCGAAACGTTTAAAACTGCTTTTCTCAAAGATTAAACATTTTTATCATAACCCAAACAAACCCAAACAAAAGCACCAACCTCCGCGTCCATAAATTCTGCAGAGCACGAGGAAGCCCGATTCTCGAACATTTTTGAGGTTATGTCGATTTTTTACGTGTACCGAAAGTCCTTGTGACTCCTTTGAGTCGACTGCTTTTGTTTAGATAATCGATAGTTCGGATAACCCGAATCTACCATTTTGATAATTGAACGCGAACAAACAACGTTGCTATTTGGATAATTGACGTTTCGGATAATTGAAGCTCTACTGTATATATTTCGCGTATAAAAACTCCGCCCTTCTCCCACCGCCGACGCACCGCGGCGCTCGGCTTTGTTGACAGGCTCATCCACGGTTTGATAGATTGTACAGAACTGCAAGCTCATGGAGTACAAAGTTGTTCAGATATAACGAGGCAACGTGGTAGTTCTGGATTTTGTCGCATACGCCGTTGCTACCTAGAAGACAGCCACTGAACAGAAAGTTCGAGCAGCGTCCGATAAGACATTTTTTCCTAAATAAACAATATTTAAGAGCGATACGAATGGAAAGTATTTCATTTTTTACTACTGATCTTATAGCGAAAATGACGATTATTTGTTTAAAAAAAGATCCTCAAAGTTATTAATTAATGGTATCTGTAAGCATGAAGTTTTTAACAGTGAATACTTTTTACTATCGTTTTTTGAATTCTACCCAGGAGACGACTCACCTGTTACGCGTTTTTCCGACTCGATTAATAGCGCTGTAATTGCTATATATCTATATCTACAATTTTGCTAAGAATACAACGCCTCTAGCGGATAAATAAGGAACTGCATTTTGTCTCAGTATCGAAGAATTTCCCGGCAGTAAACAAAAAAACGTCAGCTTTATTGGACTTATATGTAACCGCTGTATGGTGATCTAACCTGCGCCCCTCGTTCTCCTACTACGTCCCTGAACGATAACGTTCCTCAGCGACAGGTAGCGCCACCAGCGTGTGCGTGCGCGCGTAATGGCCGCGTGCGAGGAATCATCGGGTTCGCGTAGTGTCAGGTAGAAAACGAGAGAGTTCTCATCCTCGTACTAATCGGTTATAAAAGCCGATATTTTTTAGCACGCGAAATAACGTTATCGGGGTGTTCGAGTGCGTCACGTGAGTGATATCAGAACGAAAACACGTTTCGAATATGAAACGGTAAAAAAAATGTCGAGATTTAGGAGTGCCATAGGTAGTGAAAAATCGGGAGTATTTTTGCGAGCTGCGTTCGTTATTCCGTGATTTTAGTCGCGGAACTAACCGCACGAACGTCCGTTCGTTCCGTTCGCATTATTCGTTCTTTTGTTTCTTCAAAATTACGTGCGTTCCAGCGACAAACCAAAATGGCGGTTTCTCTTCCCAACAATTGTGAGTTCAGCGAATATTTCGCGATCGTTTCGTCGGCGATAACAACGAAAACCCGTGATACGTGAAAATAAATGCGATCGCGAGTTTCGTGCGCGTCGTCGGAGCGCGAATGAATAGGCGAACGAGTGCGTGCGCGCTCGTCGAAATAACCTCGCGGATCGATCGCGGAAGATGCTACATCGGCCCCTCTGACGTATAGTACGCGTGAGAGCGTCGCACGTCGTGGTGGGGAGTGAGGTGGGGAGCGGCCCCGAATCGAGTGGTGGGGGTAACGCGTGTGTGTGTTTTCGAAGGAACGCGAAAGTGCGCGCTTCGCGACGTCCTCTTTCGCACGCCCGTTTGTATGCCTCCGAAGGCGCACGATCGCGTCTCGGGAACGAAAAATTTACGCGGTGGGTGATCGAACTAACGAATCATTTCCACGAATACCCAAAACGGTATTGTTACGTCGAGTTCGCGATATTTTTTTTTTACCTGCCTCCAGAAGTGCGTTAACGTGCCGACTATGACGCGTACGTCGAGTGAAAAGTTGCGAGAAGACGAATAGAGAGAAAGAGGGAGAAAAAAGAAAACGACCAAACGAGCGAATTCGTCGCGATCACGGAGCGCGTGCCATTTTCGTCGTAAGGTACACAACACTTTTTTCTTCTTCCCGATCTTGTCAACTTTTGCGTGGGTGTGTGTTTTTATTACGAATCAACGAAATATTCGCGCATTTTTGCGTATGTGCGCAACAATTGTCGGAGTCCGGCGTTTTTTTTATCGTGTAACCGGAAGTGCATCGAAATTTAATTCTATGCAGTGATATAGCTCGGCCACGTTTTTTGCGAAATGGACGGCTGGGAGGGGAGGGAGGGGGTTACACACGGAGGGATGTTGATAAACGATAAAAACAAGATGGCTGAGCTGCTTTATTTATTATGACCGGAAACTCGTTCAATTCTGCACTTCCGGCCTATAACTGATCTCTAAGATTTCTCGTCTATTCTCGAAAAAATATTCGATATCACTATGGAATACTTGTCGATCGATACTTGACAGTTCGTTGATCCGATATTTCGTAAGCTCACGAATGAAATCATTTTTAAAGGGAATATGGCGGAAAGAGGTCGTCGAACACGAACGAATACGTTTATGGGAATATCATTATTATATGGTAATACAAAGGGTTTATCAATTTAGGTTGTAACATAATACGTTATATTCTAATATATTCAATTATATAAGATATTATATTGTAATATAACATAACCCAAATAAATAGTTTAATTATTATATCATACAACATAATAATAATGATGATGATAAATAATACGTCAGAGAGAATAAAAATATAAAGCAGTACTTTCGTTACCTTATAACTTATTAATAATAATAAATAATTATACATAATCAGTTAATTAATTTACGCAACTAAATTAATACCCAAAAATCAATAAATTTAATAACAAAATTGGCGGATCAATTTACGAATGTACTAAATCAATTTTCCAAAATCGATTATCGGATTTTGAAAAAATCCTAAACTTATTTTCCAGTCTCGATGAATCGATTCACAAAGCTTTTTGAATTCCTCAAAAATTGAGACACGAAATAACGAAATAATCTAACGTTACAAAATGCTGTGAAACTTGACGCGAACGTTTTCGAAAGTATTCCGATTAATTCGAAGCGTTTGTTTTCCCCTTTTATCGAACTACAGTTCGAAACATCCGAGGCATAATTTCCACCGAGTCGTAATAGATCCTTTTCACTAATTTCGTCGAAACGTTTTCTTTTCTTTTATTTTTTCGTTCTAACTTATTTGGCCAACGCGAAACGTTACTAACCGGGTTCGGACGAGAACTGAAGCTTTTTATGCGAAGGATCGGTGGTACGAGAGGGTGTCGCCACCTGCCAGCGTTCGAGTCAACCCTCTAACGGTTTTTCGTCAAAAAGTGTAGCCGAGACGCGGTTGAATCGTGTACAGTGTAACGGTCGGTGATCTCGGTCGTTTCGACAGGGAATACGATCGGATCGAGCGACGAAATGACGATATCGACATCATCGATTTGGGGATCGTCATCTTTTATTGGTCTTCGGGGACGTCGACGCCTCGGGATTTCACGTCGGCGATATTTCTGCCGCTACTACTGACCGATACTCGCCGTGGACGATTTTGTGCGCGTGCGCCCCCGCGCTCCCTCTTGTTTATCTCGAACGAGGAAAAAACGAAAACACCGGATAAATCGTCGTCAGCGAGGATGAGAAGCGTCGCGGGTATCGGGACTGCTGGCGTAATAGGCCTGGCCATCTTCTCGATAATACACATCCTGTCTACGGTTGATGGTTCGTATTACTCCTTCTTACGCTAATATTATTTTTTTTTCTAGTTTTCCTTCTAGTTCTTTTTCTAGCTTCTTTTCTAGGGTTTTCTATTTTTTTTGTAGTTCTTTTTCTAGTTTCTTTTCTAGGGTTTTCTAGTTTTTTTGTAGTTCTTTTTCTAGTTTCTTTTCTAGGGTTTTCTAGTTTTTTTGTAGTTCTTTTTCTAGTTTCTTTTCCAGGGTTTTCTAGTTTTTTTGCAGTTCTTTTTCTAGTTTCTTTTCCAGGTTTTTCTATTTTTTGGTAGTTCTTTTTCTAGTTTCTTTTCTAGGTTTTTCTACTTTTTTTTTCTATAATCCACGTCGTAGAATTGCGTTTTTTTTTTTTTAAGTTTAACGATTGTAAATTTTTGTAACGACTCGTTTTTTTTTTCTTTCTTCCATTTCCCAGGAAAATGTATTCATTTTTTATAGACGATTGTACGCATAACGATGATAATACGAAACGACGATTATTGATAATATTGATAAATTACATTGTTGGCGATATATCAATATCGATAATCATTGATAATGTGAAATTACAATAATAATGATAATAATGATTATTACATTGAAACGGGATTAATGATGATAAGTGTATAACAGCTACGATCATACAATTCATAATGAATTAACAATATTTATTCTTGTGCAATACAAATATAAATATTTATACTATTGTTGAAAAAAATAGGTAATTTCGACGTGGATAAGGAATGATAAATGAATTATTTAATAATAATATTGATTATTTATATTTTTAACGGAACGTCAATACTGATAATAATAATTATTATTATTATTGTAATTTCACACCAACAACAAAATATATATTACCAAAATATTCATTATATTTGTAATATTACAAAAATAAAATTCCAATTGACCAGAAAATTAATTTGATTGAAAAGTTGCTTCGATGAAAAATACCGGAACCTTCAAAATTGATGTACTTTATTTTTTCATTCTTTCATTTTGCGGTAATAACGGAGGAGGATCGTGAGGGGGAGCGCGACGAGACGAGAGATCGATACTTTTCTTCCTCGAGGACTGGAAGCTTCCAACATCCAAAATTCAAAGTCCGACGGAATGAAAAATTTATCGGGGAGTCCGATACCGGCTGTTGCTTCGATTCCCGTTCTTCACTTCCAATCCTCGATGGAATTCCCGAACGATTCTTCTCATTTCTTTTTTTTTTCCATTGTTTGGGTTCGCTCGTTTGGGTTTGTTTGGGTTCGCCCGTTTGGTTTTCACACCGCGTTACACAGGGCTAAAAAACAAAAAAAAACGCGAAAACCCAAAAAAATTTGAGTTCCCCGTAAAAAGTCCCGGGGTACGAGATAATTTCGAAAGAGCTAGTCCTCTAGACGTTAAATCCAACCAGCCAGGGCCAATGATGACGCGTGGGTGTGTACGGCCTAATAACTCGATTAAACTCGTTTCGCCTCTTCGCGAAAGTCTCTCCGGCACTTTGAAACTTCCAAGGAGTTACGTTCCCCCACCCCTACCAGCCATCTACCTGACCCTCGTCAACTTTGCTTCTTTTCCCCTTTTTCCCCTTCCACGATCCTTCGTTCGGGTCTTTTTCGCGCAATGTTTATTTCACGTCGGAGACGTTTCTCGTTACTCGGAGACGCGCGAAAAGACGATCGCAAAATAAAGAAAAAAAAAACAAAACAAAACAAAAAAAACGAAAACATGAAAAAAAAAAAATTCAGAAACGCCTAACGTTGCGTCATAAACGATGAATAATAAGCCAATAAACGAGATCGTTAATGGCTCGTTGGTGAGAAAAACAAGTTGGGAAAAACTCGTCGCTGCGCTACCGTTTCGTTAATCGCGGCTAGTTTTTTTTTTTTTTGCTTTTTAATATTAATATTTGAAAAATAAAATATTTTCCTTTTTTATTATTATTATTATTATTATTATTTTTTTTTATCGCTCGTTTTATCGACGCGGTAAAAGAAAACAGCTCGAGAGCGCGATTGAACTTACGTAAGAAAAGTTTTCGATAAACGGGGAGCAGGTGGACTTTGAACAACGATATTTACGATCCGACTGTATCAGTGGTTGATCGTAAGATCAGGTTTCCCCGGCAGTTTGCGAACGCTCGACTCGTTCAGCACCCTATTATCCATGAATTAACGTTTCAACGATGATTATTTGGAATCGGATAGATCGATTTTTGTGGAGAGATATAGATTAAGATTAATAGATATAGATATAAATATATTTTTTTTAAACCGATAAACAAAGACAAAAAAACCGAAACATATTTTCTTTTATCTTCAATTTCAACCCTTTGAAAATTTTCTTCATTTTTTTTTCGGCCTGCGATCTACGATACTTGAAAACGAAAAAAAATAACATTTTTTTTTGATAATTATGGGCTACACGTATTAGTTAATCAAGCACTTTTACTCACTTTCGAAAAAGAAAAATAATATTTTTGCTTAACATTAATCTTGATTTATTATTCACGATTGATTTATTATTTATGGCGATATTATTATTATTTTTATTATTATTATTATTATCATTTATGATGTGACGTAAAAAAAAATGCAGAACTTCGCGATCGCCATATATTAGTTTTTTTATTTCAGAATATAATATCACTAATTCGTTATATTTATAAATTGTTAAATTTGTTAAATGTTCATATTTATTTAATAAATAATCGATGTATTTGTATATACAAATTCAGTTATAGAATTTATTAACTTTATTCAAAATTATTTAACGTTAATTGTTTCAATAAATAATGAATAATTAATTGTTTTGTTTAATAAATAACGAATACAACGTTACGAAAAAAATGGAATAACGAAATATACATCGATTGAGTTATAATTAATTTAATCGTGACGAATAACACGTGGAATAAAAATGTGTGCGTGTTTCAGGACTCAAGTGCCATTGCGACATCTGTGCTGATACGAATTACACTTGCGAAACTGACGGCTACTGTTTCGCCAGTACGAGTCTCGACAAGGATGGAATAACCCACGCTTACAGGTGAGCTCCTAACGAAACGAGGAACAATTTTCTTTCGTCGAATTTACGAAAAAATTTGAAAAAAAAAAAAAAAAAAAAATTATTTCGAGGAGAGGATATTTTTTCAGCTCTCAGGTAATGAAATCCATGGAAACATTCTTATATCTCGTGTCGAAATTGCTCCCTCCCCCCCAAATATTTTTATCCCCTTAAAATTGGTGGGGTTTCGATGTTCGAAAATTTTTTAAATATATCTTTTAACCCTTTCCACTCGATTTCAAGTTTCAACTCGAGAAAGTAACATTTTATTTGTTTACGCTTGTTTGTTCATAAATATTTTTCGATTAAAAACGTTTATCGAATTTTAAATAAACTTTTGCGATTTTACATTTTTCATATTTCGTGGTAATCGTTTCGAGTTATTTTTTGTTTTTTTTATGAGAAAATGGTTTCGAGTGCAAAGGATTAAGATGAAGCGAAAAAAAAAAAAAACGTTAGTGAGCGTTTCGATGTTTCGTACGGTTAAGAAATTAAAAGACGAACGATATGAAACAACGAAAGGTGTCTCGACCGAGGAAATTGGTTCCCACCGGAAGATCCCCATGACTGCAAACATGGCCGGAATGTTTCGAGAGCCTGCTGCGATAAAGAATACTGCAACAAGAATTTATATCCGGTTTTGCAATCTCCCGAGGCGCCCGAATCGCCCAAAGGTACAAAAAAAAAAAAAAAAAAAAACAAACGTCCCCTACGACATAATTTCCGTTCGCTGATTGGCCAGCGATGTTTGTGCGGCATTACGGAACCCGATACAACAAAAGCAACAAATAATAACTCGATATTCCACCCTCTTAACTCTCCCTTTTATTTCCGACGTTTTGAACGACCCTCCTCTCTCCTTCCTAATCGAATCCGATGTTCGTAAAATTTTTGCAGTTCGATTTGTTTGTTGGATCGATCCTTGCTGGAAAAGTGATAAACGATCATTGAAGGAGGAGCCAGTCGAACCGAGGCCCGAATTTTGCGACAATAGATTACTGAATTAATGAATTAATTAATGAATCAACGAATTTATTAATAAATGAATGAATGAACGAATGAATGAATGAAGGAATGAATGAATGAATAAATGAATGAATGAATGAATGAATGAATGAATGAATGAATGAATGAATGAATGAAGGAATGAATGAAGGAATGAATTACTGAATGAATGAATGAACGAATAAATGAATGAAGGAATGAATAAATGAAGGAATGAATGAATGAATGAATGAATGAAT
>JAPYZI010001365.1:0-33125 GCA_030523105.1 Ophioninae sp. A BG-2022a
CTTCGCGCAGTTTCATCTAATTTTCACTTTTACGCACTTTTCGTTATTTTTAAGTAGAAAAGGACACATGAGGGGGGGGGGGATGGGACGGGGATAAAGAGAGATAGCGATCGGATCGATTGCAGCGCATCC
Source organism: Ophioninae sp. A BG-2022a (assembly GCA_030523105.1). Taxonomy (NCBI): domain Eukaryota; kingdom Metazoa; phylum Arthropoda; class Insecta; order Hymenoptera; family Ichneumonidae; species Ophioninae sp. A BG-2022a. The sequence goes on from JAPYZI010001365.1 coordinate 133, forward strand.
GGAGACGTTACCATGAAAAATTACACGCAATCACATTCATTCACAATATCCATAGAAGAAAATAGTTATATGCATATGGGGTATATATATATATATATATATATATATATACACATATATAAACACATATATGTTTTTATGTATACACGTGTGTAAATATACATATATATATACCTATATCTATATATATGTATGTATGTATGTATATCGTCGTACATTTATACTATGGATGCAATGTCGTAATTATAATAATATTGATAATAATAATGATGATGATGATAATAATAATAATAATAATAATATTGTGTATATCGTATATATTCTTATATATACGATATTCTTATATATTTATATTTATATTTATATAATATAATTTATGAATTTTATTAATGTTAAGTGCTTTTGTCGTATAATATTCGTTCGTGAACGACGGTTAGTTATCGTTATACCTGGAGTATCGAAACTCTTAGTTCACTCTCGTTTTAATATCTGCTCGTTCTTTGTCGTCATCATTGATCTATTTTTCTTTTCGTTTTTCTATTTTTTTTTTTGAATTTTATTTTTAATTTTCAGGTTATCGTTTATTCGTGTCCGGGCTTTGATGGTTTTACTCGACGTTAAAAAAAATTCATTTCGGGATACGTGTACTCGACTCGTTGACGAGGCGCGGGGCGAATGGAACAATCGAGGAATCTCGCGTTTGGGATTCGAACGAGAGAGAGAGATAGAAAGAATGAGATCGTTTTTTTTTTTTTTTTTGTCAAAATATGTATTCATTACGCGCTCTCGTTCGTTCGCAATCGCGGTATTCGTTACCCTTTAGTTTTTTGGTATTGATGTTTAGGTTCGTTTTGTTTGTGTTTTTTATTTTTTAAATTTCTTTTTTCTTCTTTTTTCTTATCGATTTCGTTCGTACTCTGAATTCTCATAGGCCTCGTAAGGCGGACGTGATTGGTTGCTCGTTCTCGATCGTGCAAAGAAACAACCAGATAAAAATAATTTTAAAAAATAAATAAATAAATAAATAACGGTTGCAATAAGCGAATAGGTCTCGAGTATTCGTCACATTATGGTATATCGTATATAATCTCTCTCTTCTGGGATAATATACGAGTTTATACGTCAAGGAAAACTATACATATTCGTATATGAGATACATCTATGAGTCTGCCTGTCAATTCTTGTCGTTACTGTCAATTATCTGATGGTACCGGATCCTACCTCGTAAAGTTCATTTTCTTCGGTTCGTTCGGAGTTTCCGGTCAAGTTTTTTTTGTTTTTTTTTTTTTTTCGAATTTCGGAGCGATACTTCGAAACTCACGTATCGTTGAGAGCATCAATGAAAAAGAGCTTCTCCACGTTCGTTCGTTGGTCCACTCTTTTTTTTTCTCAAAGGAAATAGTTTCCACAATTATTCATCGAAATTTCTAGCCCCGAAATTGTCCATTTTACTTTACGAGGAATTCTCCTTGTACATGCAGATATTTACACACACACACACACACACATACATACATACGTATACATATATCAATACACATATATATTTATATATATATATATATATTTATTTAATTTATATATATATATATATATGAATATTGCTTCTCTATAATAATACTGATACATGAACGCACCTCATATTTGCTAAACGACTTTCTTTCCTCTTTATTTCGGGCGACTCGATAATTCAATTGAACGTACATTAATTCGTGAGTTATTCGTCGTTTTTTTCGGGTCTGCGTTTTGTTTCTCACGGAAAATCATTCTTACCGGTCTTTAGGCCGATTTTTGCATTTTCATTTCTTTAATCAAGAATTTTTTGTTCCTCTCTATATTCAATAAAGCGAATGTTAATTGAGTCGGTCGTTTACGTGTGTGTGTGCGTGTGTGTGTGTGTGTGTGTTTTTTTCTTTTCTCAGGTCCAGCCTTTCGTATCTTTGTTTCGTTTGTGATTAATTATTATTTGGCAACTCGAGACACGACACATCACACTGTTGAAATTGACTGAACGGCTTCAGTTTGTATCATACATTAAGGAGGATTCGTCGAACCGAACGATTTTTTTCGTTTCAACATTATCACTATGGAGCGAAGATAAGAGCTGTGACTTTTCTTTTTTTTTTTTTCCCCTGACAACCGCGAATAGTTTTGGAGTTTTTTTTCTTCTTTTTCTTTCTTTCGCCTCGGCGGGCTAGAGATTCTGCAATGGAGAGTCTAATTATCGAGACAGAGTTTGGTTTTTTTTTCTATTTTTTTTTTTTTTTGTTAGCCAGCTGCGGTTCGATCGATCGCGACGGTTGAAAATCGTTTCGTCTGTAATCGCTTCTCTGATAACGAATCGAACGAACAAATTTTTTATCCCTCGATTCTGTTAGGAAAAATACTCATTGCCCAGATTTTTATTCATTACAGTAATCACGAAAGCAAATAATGTATCGTATTCTTTTTTATGCGTTCTCTTTTTTTTTTTTTTATTTTAATTTTTGTATTAATTATTTACGGATCAAGTGAACGAAAGTGACGAAAATGGTTCTTTTTCTTAATGCGGGGCAAAGAGAGAGAGGGAGGGGGCCGTGGGGGGTATCAGGAAGATGCATTTTTCGTACTTACTTTGAGCAAGGTATCATTACGAATGAGGGTGTTACTATAAATACGATAATAAATATGAGGACCTACACGAGTGTAAATACAGTTTGTATACATTAACCTAGTTGAGCAGAGGACTTTAATAAATCGGGGGTCGAGGAGAGAGGGGGTGTTGAGAAAAAAAATGAATAAATGCATTATCGATCGATCGTAATATTGCCACGTTACTTCGTGATTTGCCACGTGAATTATTGCGACGAATTCGAGCACCGATAAATTTCAGTTGGATCGACGAGGCACGAACAAAATTGAACGAAACGAGTGAAACGAGAGAATAATCGAGGGTTTAATTCGTTATCGGGATTTACAGTCGATCACGTACCGATTTTATCGGCGATCGTACCGCAGCTGACCGCTCCCAAATGTCTAAGATTAACTATTAAAATTACGCGTTTAATCGTATAATTAAATGTAGAATAGGGTCGTAACATTGAAATAGATTAAAGAACCATGCTTGGCGTGGGCGTATATAGAGATAGACATTACACTTTTTTTGTGTTTTTTTTTTTTTTTTTTTTTTTTAGGTAAGTAGAGTAGAGAAGGACGAGATTAGATTACGATATCGATAATCCAATGAGAATACGAATTGCTTTTTCCTCGTACCTTCGTATTTCGTTTTGCCTTCTTTTCGTTTATTTCTTTTTTTTCTCCATTTTTTTTTAATCCCTTTTTACGTCTCCCCATGTATTTACGAGTATAATTTTGCGTAAAACGTTGATGATTCACTTTTAGTAGACTTTTTTTCTCATTAATACAGTATTTTGAGCACATTCCTCAGGTGTATAACCACGCTACACTTTCCTCATCGAGTTGTACCAATATGTCGATATAATCGTCGTTCTATATATTATATATGTATCGTATATAATCGAACGATTATATCGATTGTTTCCAGCATTTTTCTTTTTTTTTTTTTTCGTCTGTTTTCGTTCCCTCTTTTGAAATGGAAAGAGGTGATTTCAGTCTCGGAGATTGAAGAGTTTGACAGTGAGAACAAAAAACAAACGATTAATCGAGAGTTAATGAACGGTAGATCGAATCGGGGCAAAGAATTTTTTCTGTTTTCTGAATTATCTTTTTTTCTTTGATCGTTCAAGTGCCTGTTAATTCGAGACGACGAACGAATCGTTTATTGGAAAATTTATTCGGAATTTTTTTTTTTTTGAGTTCGGGCTGTGCTTGTGGCAGTACAATATCGGTACAACTCACTAGTTGATGGCACGGGTCCGCCTATGTACAAATACGTAATACCATATACCACATACCATATAGATACATCACATATTTATCATTTTTTTTCTTGTTTTTTTTTCTCATATGTATGTATATATATTTATATATAACCTTTGTCATATAAATCGTATTATTTTTTGTTTTGTTTTTTATTTTTGCTCTTCTTTTTCCGTGACGTGGAGGGACTCGTTTGTACAATACATGCATATACTCGTGACTGTTTTTTCATTCCTTCGTAATCTCTTCCATCTTTTCCCATTTCTTTGTCATTTACGGTTTAACAGCCTCCAGCGCGGTTTCGTTACGTTCGATTTTCTTTTAATTTTTCTTTCCTTTTATTTTGTTTATTACGTTTGTCAAGTTTTTGCCCGTTTTGCTGAAGCGAGGAAAACACGATTGGAAATAATCTCGAGTGAAGATTTGGACAGGGTTGAATCTTTTTTTTTTTTCCCTCAAAATGGTGCTAAGAAATAATTTTGATTCGGGACTGGAGGCGAATGAAAATTTCCTTTTGATTTCTCGTTGCTTTCATTTTCTCAGTTTAGAATCAACGAGTCAATTTTTTTTTCTCTCTCTCCCCCTCTCGATCTCCCTGTTTCGCTAGTTTTTTTTTTTTGTTTTTCGTTCGAGAATTAGAATTACGTTAGAATAGTTAACTATAATTAGTAGAAACTTAGTTTCCGTAACAACTGGTATTGTCTTAAATGATATGTCTGCTCATTTTCGTTTATCTCTGTTTTTTTTTTTTGCTTTTTATTTTCTTTAAAATTTTTTTTTTCCTTTTTATTCGACTCGTCATCATCAGGGATAATCAACGCGGCGACTCGTAACAATGTCTTTTTCTTTTTTAAATTTCTTTTTTGCTCGATTTCGTCGTCTCAGTTTTTAAAAAGAACGAATACGAGATTTTTTTTTTACGCGATTTCAAGTCCTGTTGCACCGATATATGTCTACGGTTCCAATCGTTCATTAACGCTGGAGGCTGTTGCACAATGTTCTCGTCGTGTTCGCGTCGCGAAGGAGCACTTTCGAGATATTACTTTTCATCGCGACACGGCATGGAATAACCGAATAATTTGCAATCCCATTTGTCAATCGACAGGACGAAAAAAAAAAACAACTAGTTGAAAGCTGGAAGCTGACGTTTTCAATGATACGACGAAATTAAGGGGTGAGAGGGCGGGGGTTGGTACGGGGAGAAGGTCCTCGGAAATGCCTTTAGAAAGCTCGTTAATTAATCGTACAGTGGAAAATACACATTTATCTTCGTATTTTTTTATGGCCGGATCTTTTGATTTTCGATTCATCACTTTTTTACGAAAAAAAAAACAATTGATCAGAGATTACGCGAAGACAGAATTTTTGTGCCTAGATCTAGAATTAAAATTCTTAAAATTTGTTTTTTTTTCGGGACTATATGTATAATTAAGTCCTTTTTTTCTAAAATTTTTTTTTTTCGGAACTACACGTAGAATTGAAATTCTTCTTTTCTTTCTAATTATTTTGCTAGAATTAAAATTCTTCTTTTTTAAAAATGTTTTTTGCTGCCTTTAGATGTAGAATTGAAATAGTTCTTCTTTTTTATTTAAAAAAATTATTTTTTCAGGGCTACTTGTAAAATTTAAATAAGTTTTTTTTAGTTTAAAAAAATGGTTTTTTCGTGGATCAGATGTAGAATTGAAATTCGGAAGATAAGAATTTTTAGTTACGTTCGAGGGGTTCTGAGAAGTATCTAACGTTGCTTCCTGTCTTCCCGGATAACGCGCACGTGCGTGAATCAAGATCGTCGTATTAAAGATCGAACAGGCTGAAAAAATGTAAGTCGCAATTTTCGTTCGTTCGTATTGGCTATTGGATCTTGAGCGTCCCCGGTTGACTCTCTAATCGAGAAAAGGTTAAAAAGTTAAAGTGTATAGAGCGATGTTGATTGATTATTTTTTTTGTTTTTCTTTTTCGTTTGTTTGTTTTCCTTTCGTTTATAATAATACTATTATTCAGATACGGTAAAAGTTAATTAGAAGACCATTCGTTAACAGTGAATATAACAATATATATGTATATATACATATACACATATATTAAAGAGTATAGAGTTACGGAGCGTCTACGATTGGCAAATCTCTCGAGTAACAATTTAGAGTTTCCATTGGGAGCGAAACTTTATTTGATTTTTTTTTTTTTTTTTTTTTTTTCGATTCTTTTACTTCCGATGTAAAATTTGCGAGAGCCTCTCGCCTCTCCTTCTTTCCATTCCGCTTTTTCTTTCGTCTCTTACTCGCAAAAAACGTTCAGCAAGCGCGAGTCTTTTTTGCCTTATAAATAAACAAACAAAACAGTAATTCCCTCGATTTCAGTTAATTAGTATTTTTTAGTATTGGACAACGTCACATTCTTCGTAAATTATTATTCCATAAATTCCTCATAAATTACCGATGAAAGAAATAAAAAAAAAAATTAAAAAAAAAAATAATAAAAAATAAAAACATCGAAAATGAGACTTCAGCTTTCGGAAAAACAAAATAAAAAGCAAAATGGTGACCGCAGTTTTGGTTTTGTGATCGCCGCGCCTCGTAGACTCGAAGTAAGAGCGAAAAAGGGGGGTCGAAGAAAAGAGCCGAGTAACTCCAGTGCCCGTCTCACAGGATAATAGAGCGTCTATTTGTTCACGTACGTTTACGCACTCCCACATGCGCGCGCACGTACGCGAGTTCTTTTTTTTTTCAAAATTTACCAGCTGCTCGTAAACGACGTCGACTGGAAGCGTAAAAAACAGTAAAAAACAATAAAAACAAGCAATTTTGATTCTCCAAAATCACAAAATCCTCTTCGGACTTTTGGATTTTCGATTCGTTACAGTTGTACAAAAAAGAAAAAAATTCCTAGAAAAACCAGCAAACAACTAGCACTTTTGGTTCCTCGGTCGTCGCCAAAACAGAAACGGAAGCTACGAAGACGCCGGGCGAATCTTCAAACCTCAAAGTACTTCCGGTTCTTCGTCACGAGCGTTTAACGTGCAACTGAAAAACAAAAAAAAAAAAAAAAACAAAAACAAACCAAAAACAAACCAAAAAGCCGCTTCCCGAACTGCAAAAATGTCCAAATAAAAAAATAAAAACTAGTCCGCTCGCGAGTAATACCAATCGTCCACAAAATGGCGGACGTTCGCACTCGTACATGCGCGCGCACGTACACACACACGCACCCACTTCCTGTTCGTATCTACATTCATGTACACGAGATTTATGTACACACGAGTAATTATAGCGATGAAAATCGTCAGTAGAGGTAAGCTTCTCTTTCTCTGGCAATTAGGATTTTTTATTTTTCTACCTTTCGTGTCTTTGTCCATTACGCGATATAATTTTTCTTTCTTTCCTTCATTATTATTTTTTCATTTTCGTTTTACGTTTGGCCATCCAGTGTTCGATGCCGAAACGCTCGAGGCGATGAAACTTGAACAACATTCTTAGTGAGCTAAGCATCTATCCTAAAAAATCATAATAATAACGCTACTAATAATATTAACAATAATAATAATAATAATAATCATAATAATCATAATAATAAATAGAATAATAAATATAATAATCGACGATAATAATAATAATGATAATGATAGTAGATAAATACAATAATAATAATAATAATAATAATAATAATAATAATAAATGATAATAATAAATATCGAGAAAAATTCACAAAAACGTAGAATTAGTTTTAGAGAGGAAAAAAAAAATCTTCGTTGTCTAATTTACATTTAGAATTGATACTGGAGGATGTTACGAAAGTCAATGGCCTTTTTTTCATACGAGTAACGAGGGTAATGAGCGTAGAAGAGAGGGGAGGTATGGGGAAGGAGAATTCGATAAAATACTCGTCAATGGAACCGCCAATAATGGTCGTTGCTCGTTCCTTAGGCTTCGTTTTCTTTTTTTTTTTTTTTACAATAAACAGAGCTAACTAATCGCCGTCCCAAGTAGAAACGTGCGAGAGTCGCGTCAGCGACCATAGGACCGAAGGAGGATTATTATCAGGAGGAGAGGGAGGGGGAGGTGAAGCAGCTAATTCAAACGGAAGTTCAACGTCTCGTCCGGCAGCAGCTTCTCTGAGCGCGTGTGGCGATGCGCTTCACACGCGCGCGCGCGCGCACACACACACACACACACACATACACATGTACTCACATATATGGCTATCAACGTAAATTTAAATGGAGAACCTCGAGGAAGTAAAGATCGGCCGTTACGTATTACGAGGAAAATATTTTAACGATAAGGAGCGGATGTCGTAGACTCACAGCCATAAAAGCGATCTCTTAAATCTTCAATTAATAATTTAACGCTTCGTCACGCGTTTGCACGTTCTGGGCTCTTGAGCTCTCGTTGTCGTTACTCATACATTTCCTTATCTTTTTTTTTTTTTTGTAAACAATCTCTTCTTCTCGATCGTTCGATGAAAAACGCCGCTTGGATTATCTCGCGTCGATCAAACGAACAATTGCGGAAATAAAGAAAAACCGCCGATTATTTTCGGATACTGCGATTTCTGTTTTTCTTTTTTTTTTTTTTTTTTTTTTTTATTGTAATTTATTAAGCATCGCGGAGAATATTTGCAGCGTACTCCGAAAATCGACTTCGAGATCTACCTACTCGAATCCATCGATCGTTATCTTCGTCGAAATGTCTGTGTTTCGATATAAAAAAAAAGAGAAGAAAAAAAAAAAGAAAAAGACGAAACGATACACGAGGGAAAAATAATCGAACGAATTGATGAGAGTGCGAATTATTCAACAGTTAACGTATATACGTGGCACGTGCTCTTTTCTTTTCTTTTCTTTTCTTTTCTTTCTTTCTTTCCGTTTTTTTTTTTTTTTGGTTTTTCGTACGTCAGCGAGAGATCGCGGTTCGAACACGTTTTTTGTATTTTTTTTCTTTCTCTTTTCTCTTTTTCTTTTGGTTTTGAACACAATCGTCGCTGACTCTTGTTTCTTCTCCCTCTTTCGTTCCAACCTGCTTTCGTTACTCTTCTGTCAAGAAGAAAACAACGTGAAGTTTGAGAGCGAAGATACTCGCTACGAATAATCTGGGTTTTGTGCGTCTGGTGTTTCGCTCGGCCGGATCAATGAGCGTTTTTCGTCGCGATACAGGCCCGTGGAGAGAATTGACAGAATGAACCGAACTTTCGTATCTTCGTTTGGCGAGACCTCGCAGGGCTTTTACATTCATTCGAGGTCGAATATCAACGATTGTCAAGATTAATACGTACGAGGGGGTGGCGAGATTGGGACTCCGAAAGAGGCCAGCCAAAAGAAACCCTTTGACTCGGCCGGAAGTCGTACTGTCGTGTTTTCTCTTTGCTCGGTAAATAAATATGGATTTGTACTTTTGTTGTTATTTTTGTTTTTTGTTTTTTTTTTTTTTTTTCGTTCGTTTTCGTTCGTAAGTTTTTCCAGAAAAAATATCTCGTTTTATTTTTTTCAGTCATTTTTTGTGACGTATTTATCTTCGTTCATTCACATTTAGTATTTCGTAAAAACGCTGGCTTCTTCATTGCGTACGTCAGAATGTTCGTTGTACTACGTGTCTTTTTTTTGTTTTTTTTTTTCCTTTTATTTCTCGGAGTTAGAAAAATAAATTCGACGCTCGGCGTTTATTGCCAATCGTGAGAAGATAAAGCAGCGAAAAACCAGTTATTGTTCATCGAAGCCAGTAATCAATGGGTTTCTTTTTCTGCGTGGCCTCGTTCCTCCATTAATGACCCTAGGGTTCAACGCCGTTCGGTATCTTCATCCGGCTTGAACTTTCGCCACCCAGTTGCGTGAAAGCTCCTTTCCCGATAACCCAAACTTCCGCGTCTTCAACTCGGAACTTTTCCGCAACTGGTGCAAACGCTGGAGTCTTTTTTATCAGCGCGTCAGGCTGGCGATGTGAAAATCATTTCAGGATCAGGAATAATGGCGTTCAGTTTCGATCGAACGGAGTTGATTGGTGACGTTTTTTTTTTTTTTTTTTTTGGTTTTATGAGAATATTTGTACCGTTTTGTTGCACAGGCCAGGCTACGTTACATCGATACGCGTTTCCGGTTGGAGAATGAATGAGAAGGGAGGATATTGGGGGAGGGAGAATCAGTAAATAACTATGAGTTTACACGGATATTCGATGATCCCTCACTAGGCCATTTCTAATCGAACTTCCGGTTCTTCGCGCGATGTATTCCCGATCAGCGGTGAAACGTTTCGCGTCCTCTTCTATTTATGTTTGTTTTGTTTTGTTTTGTTTTGTTTTTTTTTTTTCGTTTTGTATTTTTTGTTTGTTTTTGTTTATCTCGAAACACGGGTGATCCTAGTGTGTACCGCGCTCGTCCGTTTTCAGCCTTCGTTAAGGTAACTTGAGTGTGAGGAATCGTATATTCTATGGTGGCCTCAATCTCGTTGGATTGTGCCACAAATTGTTGGCGCTTGGGTTCGTCGGCTCGCCGGTGATCGCGCCTCCAGCTGCCATCGATTTTCCGTTTTGATATTCCGGCTGACTCGTACTTCCGTTTGTCTGATGATGATGATGATGATGATGATGATGATGATTATGATGATGATGATTATGGTGATTGCTCGGATGATTGGTCAGCTGGTGCTGCTTGAGTTGTTGCTGCTGTTGCGGCCTCTTACATTCTTGTCCCGTTGAATCGGGCGACGGTATTGGCCTGTGCGACTTCATGTGGGCGCTTCTGCTTTTCACTTTGTTGAAAACTCTGTTGAAAAGAAAGATACTTTGTGAACGGTACGATCCACGATTGTTTCGGTTTCTTTATTTTTTCTTTTTTTTTTTTCATCTTTTTTCTTTCTTTTTTTTTAGTCTCTCTCTCTCTCTCTCTCTCGTTCGTTTGTTCGGCGAACGTTAAAGTTTTTCGGTCGGGTTTTTACGGATACGACATTGAGAGGAACTACATCGAAATATTGAGATGCGTGAGACACTGAGAGCCAACGAAAACAAAGCGGAATAAACTCTTGTCATTCGTATTAATAATTTTTATGCACATTGGAGAAATCAAAGATCTGTCGATCACGCTGCTCATCGGCTCGAAAGTTTTTTTTTTGGTTGTTTGGGCTTGAAGGATATTTTTATTTCCGCTGGGCCGAATTTCTTTTTGATTTATTTTTGTTTTTTTTGCTTTCGTTTAATTTTTTATCGATGGTAAAAGTTATTTATTTTAGTCTATTTTTTTTTCGTTATTTATACTGGTTATTCTATTTATTTCTGTTTTATTTTATTTTCGTTATTCTAATTTTTTTTTTCTTAGTAGAGTAGTAAACTTCAGAAAGCCTTTTAACACTTACATTTTCGATCGACTTAGTGATATTGATGATATAAATTACGGTAATAATCAATAATTTGACGTAATTCACTGAAAGCTGAAAACTTCGAATTTCCTTCAAATTTTTAATAACACTTTTGTTATTTACAGACCATAATAATTGTCGTAAATTATTATAATAATTATTATAATGAAATATTTGTTAAAAATTGTTATTAAAATAGTTCATGATAATGAGAATAATTATGATTATAATTAAATATTTGTTTACAGTTATGATCATAATAATTTATGATAATAATTATAATAATGTCATTTATATTTATCTTTGATTTTTTTCCACATATAAATATCAATATCATTACGAATGACAAGCATGAAGAATGTTGAAGGTGTGATGCGTCGCATGCTGTGTCCAATAATTACATCAATACATACAGTGGACATAAATATTTCTTCAAACCAAACAACGATAGTGACGGACAGGAAAGTGACGATAATTCATGAATCAATCGTCGCTGTGAAACGAAATGAGCGTTAGGAAAAAAAAAATAAAAAAACGCAGTCTGCGAGCTGCACCAAATTAGTATTTGACTTATGGGTGGAGTATTCGGGATCGTGTTCTCCTGGCTAATCCAGTTGGGTCGTCTATGCAAAATTCTAGCTTGGCTCTCTCTCTCTTTCTCTCTCTCTCTCTCTCTCTCTCTCTCTTTTTCTCTCTTTCCCTTTCGCTCTGCTTCCGCTACGAGAATTTTTATGAAAAAAAATTCGACAAAGCCGCACGCTCGATGATCGAGATACGAATAAATGAAGATGAACAGTAGACAAATGGCTCACAGGCTTTCTTACACGATTATCATCCGTTCGAAATTCGTAACCCCCTGTCTCCTAACAATTCTCCCACTAACGCTTCGTCTGCTTAAAAAAAATAACTTAAACGATGGTAAATTTAGAAATCGCGATAGAAAAAAAAAGATCAGGAAAAAAGGAGAATTACTGAGAATCAAATTTTTTTTTTAATATTTTTGAAACCGGCGGAGAAATTTGAGCAAAAATGAATTTAATCTTAACTTCCGTTTATATCGTCTTTAACGAGTCTTCTGGGAAAAGTCCGAATCGACCATTAAAAAAATTGACAGTTCTTAACATTTTCTAAATGCTCAAAATTTTCGAAATGTTACAATTTTATAAAATTTCCAGATTTTCCAAATTTCTCAGATTTCCCAAATAATAGAAATTTAAAAAATGTTTGGTAATTTTCCAAATGTCCCAAATGAAAAAAAAACGATAGAAATTTTCTAAATGTCCTAAATTTTAGAAATTTTCCAAATCTCCCAAGTATTAGAAATTTTACGTATTCATCGAAATTTCCCAAATTTTTCAAATCTCCATTATTAATTTTTCCACGATTAAAAAATAATCGGCTTTGAAAAAGTACCGTGCCGTAATAATTCCACGATCATTGAAAAAAGAAAAATGAACGATTTTATCTCTATCTTCGATTATACTTTTAGCAATTTTTGGTTGGACCGCGTTCCCATTGGAAATTCGTCAATAATCCTTAAGATTGTCGTCCTAGCAAGAACGGCGTCAACCGCTGGATTCCGAGTGATCGACGAATCGTTATTTTTTTTGAATTTCCAATGTTTATTTTTTATAATTTTTTTTTTTTTTGTATCGTTTTGCCCGAAGAGCCTTAGAGATTTTTGTTTCAGTGATGACTTACTTCCCGCATATCTTGCAGGGGTAGTGAAGTGGGGTGGGCACGGGTAGTTGTTGCTCAGAACTAATGTGAGTTTTTGAGTTGTTGTTGACCGTTGCGTTTCCGGTAATGCCGATTTTCTTGATTCCGGACATCGTAACTGTTACGCTTCCGCTAAAGCTCTGACAACACAAAGAAAACACAAAGCCAAAATAAACAACACAACGACACGATAAAAAAAAGGAAAAAAAAATTATTGTCGATCGAACAGCGTAAAAACGAAACAATCGAGACAACGCGTTCGTCACGTTGGGTGTTTGTGTGTTCCTGTAAATACAGTAATACCCCAATTTTTCTCATTTTTCATTTTTTTTTACATTTTTTAAAAATTATTTTTAATTTTATTTATTTCCCGTCCCTCCCTTCAGTCGCATTTTGCCTATTTCACAAAAATGAGTATCTCCAGTACCTACAATGCATATTTCATTAAAAAACAATTTTTAACAGGCGTTTCGAGTAAAAAATACAACCTCCAAGATAACAATGATAAAACACCGTTCTCATTACGTAATTATGTAAAATGAAAAATCGTCTTCAAACAAAGATTTTAAAAACTCTTTATTACGAAAATTTATTAACGAAACCGTGAAATTGCAAAGTTATTTTAAATTTTTATTGTAGTTCGTATTTTGAGGTAATTTATATGAAATAGTCGATGATAATTAATTGATTATTAGCAATTGATGTTAACTATTTGAAAATTAAGGTTGATAAATACCGAATTGATAACTAACGTTGTAATTAGTAAGTAAAATTAAATATTTATAGATGACTCGATGAACTCTTGATTAAACGATTAATAATCTTTGGTTTATTAACAGATCTAATAACTGTTTAATAACTATGTAGTTATTAATCACCTCTGAAAAACGATGACGTCATACCTTTGAGCTCGAACTCTATTTTTAATCTACGCTCCCCCAAGGGTAGAAAATCGGGGTTTTACTGTATAAACATAAATACGTGTATGTGCGTGTATGTGTGTGTACAAACGGAAATCGGTCACCAAAGTTTCTGGGCCAAGTCTCAGAGAATTATAAAAAAAAAAGCGAATTGGTACAGTAGTAAATTTTGAGGATCTTAACAGCAAAATACATGCGACATTGAGAAACTTTGACATTTACACAACAAATGGAGCTTTCGTTATTTTTGGGATTATCGAAGCGACATATAAACATGGTTTTTAGTTATTTGCGATTCTCTCGTTATTTACACGATCGCTTTTCAGCTACCCTTAATCTACTTTGTTTTAGTCAATTTGAACATTATTTATACCGCAGTTGGATTAAGTATTTGTTTTTTGTTTTTGGTTTTTTTTTTTTTTCGTTGCGTCGTTGAACGTTGATAACAATAGTCGGGATTATACGAACAAAGAAAACGATCACACACACACATATCGTAACGAAGCTCGTGTGAATAAAAAGCCGGGTCTGGGGAGGGGTCAAGTATATATCAATGAAACGAACATTTAGGACAGGACTACTCACATCGGGACAGTCGTAAGCGAAAAGCCTCAACTCGCCTTCGCTCGTCGTCAACGTCGCCGAATTTTCTCTCTCGTTCGTCTGCAACTACGTAATTTAATGGAAATCTTATAGTGGGGTGGAATTCCTTTGGAGGGAACAGATGAGGGGGCATCATTTATTATTGGTCTAATTTAAAGTATATTTTTGAAGGGACATTGACAAATCCCGAAAGGTTATGAAAGTTTGAGGAATTCTAGTTGTCAAGATCGAATAATCATGTATTTATTGTTTGTAAGTATTTTTAATGTATAATTCAGCATTTTGAAAATATCATGTCGTCAAGATTTAGGATCGAGCGACCCATTAAGCTTTTTTTCGAAATTTGATAAATTCTTTTCAATTTTTAGAAATTTTTCAAATTTTACCAATTATCAAACATTCTACAAATATCCCAAATTTTAAAAATTTCGCAAATTTACAAATTTTACAAATTTGCCAAATTTTACAATTTTGTCAAATTTTACAATTTTGTCAAATTTTACAATTTTGCCAAATTTTACAATTTTGCCAAATTTTACAATTTTGCCAAATTTTATAATTTCGTCAAATGTGACAAATTTCTAAAATTTTCTTAATGCCCGAAACCACTTCAAGAGCGAAAAAAAAAATTCGTATACTTTAGATTTCGATAAAAAATGGCGTATCGAAAAAAGAACACAATCGGACACCGGAAATGGTTTCCTCCACGAATTTAACCATGATCGGAATATTGGAAGCTCCGAGGAAAGGTCAATAAAAATACGTATTTGTAAACGCATTGGGCATTGTTTGGAAGCTCACCAGGGTTCGATGGAGTATCGACTTCTCGTCGCTAAAGTCCATTTCCGTAACCGACGCGATCGCATCTCGTAATTCCTTGGTATCTTTCGTGTCCCTGTTGAAGTCTTTGGACTCGTTCTTGATCTTTGGTTTTCCGTGTCTCGCTCTAAGCCTCTTGTACTCATCGGGGCAGAGCCTCTTCCACAGATAATAAAACTGCACGCATTGTTTCGACGTTTTCGTTCCGACGTCGCGGGATATTGCTACGAAATCCTTGTTGTACTCGAGCAAACTCTGATAAAAAACGTCCATCTCGTGGGACGTCCAACGATCGGACTCGGTGCATTCGTAGCTCAGCAATGGATGTTGCAATGGCAGTGTCGGGGTAGGCCTCATAAGCTTCAGCATCGCCTCCTGCGATCAACCAAAATATTCAGGTGTTCATTACTGGATTGACATTGAAAAATCGCTGCGGAGTGTCGTCTAGAGCGTCTAGTCTCGTCCAGCCTCGATTTCAAACGCAAAAGAGAAAGTACGGCTTTGCACGACTTATTCGATTAAGAGGAAAGTGTAATTTACAGTTCAGGCAAAGCAGATTGATGGTGAGACCATTTTTTTAATTATTCATTATTTGCAATAACTTTCAAACGCGTTTTTTTTTTCGAAACACGATTTCTTCAAATTTTATAACTTTCCCAAATCGTACAATTTTCCAAATGTTACAATTTTCCAAATTTTAAATTTTTCCCAATTTTACAATTTTCCTTAATTCGTAAAATTTGTGAAATTTATATCTCACAAGTTCATTGACATTGAAAAAACTAGTTTATTGTTCCTGCTCAAATGTATCCAGCATGTTTAGTATACATATAACTACAAGTTGAAATCAAATAATGAAGATTCCTTCGTTAGTTTACTTTTTACCAGCTAAATAGCGCCTCAAAAAAAGTGCAAAAAATTGATTTTTTACTAAAGCGTAAAAAAAAAATATTTTTTTCACTTCTTACTTTAATTTAGTTCCACGTAGAGTCTCGAGTTTCAAGATTAAAATGGCGTTTTCTTTTTTGATAATGTGATACGAAATTAATGAAAACGTGAGAAAAAGGTAGAATAATTATGAGTACTAATTGGATGCATAGATTCGTTTCCTCTTTCCGTGAGTTTGCTCTCAATTTTGTTACTAGTTTACTTTTAAAATGATTTTGTTGGTTCGAAGTGAAATTTTTGAAAAATTCTTGATGACGGATGGATCATGTATGATGTTCTTACGTGGATGTTTCCTTTGCACATGTGCAAGAGGTGAAGCGCGTATTCCTTGTTCCGGCCACCGCCTGGTGTAGCAGCGCAACAGGCAAACTGCAGATACATCTCGACTGCACAAACAAACGAAGAATAAGCGTTAATTGGTTTCAACGTCCAGTTATATCCGTGCTTGAAATATCAGGATAATTCATCGTTTGAAATCGGTTGAGGAAAGCCACTTTCCAACGGGGTTTTCTCAATGATAGCTTATTCCAAATCAACGAAGAAGTGAAGACCTCTAAATGGAGGTCTTCATGAGCGAAAGAAACAACGAAAAACCTAACGGCAGATAAACGATCAGTATACATAAGACAATTAGAGTCTCCGAATTAGCGTTCTTCGTTATTCCTTCTATTCAGATTCCAAATCATTGCCATTTTTTTGTAATTATAATACGAATTAAAACAACGTGAAAATAGAGTATTTGGGTTAACTAATACTCTAATACTGTGATCATAGGACAACTGTAAAAACATGTTTGGGTTTGTTTGGATTAACCTCTTTGATGGATGAGTAAGGGGTTAGCAGCTTTTAAAATACGTTTCGGTCCCAATCTTGTTTCAAATAAACCCAAACAAACCCAACGGACAAAAAAGGAGTTGACAAAACGTAATCGTGGAATCTCCCAATCTCTCTTCGAAATTATATAATCTTGAGAATGTGAAACGAAAGTGTATGGAAAAATTGGTGTCGAACTGAACTTACGCTCGGTATCAGTGAGATGATTCGTTATGCCGGGATCCCAGAGTGGATGATCGGTTTCACGTCCGCCCCTGCCGCGATCGCCGTCGCACCCGAGTGGTGGTATCGTTGCTTGATATCTGGTGTCGATGTTGATTCTCGGTGGTGGACCGTCGTTACCCTGTGAATCGTCGGATGTGAATTCGGTGTCGCGTTCGTGTTGGTGTAGCCTCGCGTAGAGTCCGGATCCGGGTCTGGACGGATCCAAGATGGGTGGTGGAGTGTAGCTGCTGTCCCAGTGTCGATCGCAGGCGCGTCTTAGGCGTGACGGATAGGAATGGGACATGGACGAGGAAGCGGAGGAGGACGAATTAGGGTAGTGTCCCTCGATGCGGGGTCGTTTTCTCGTTTGCCTGACGGGGCTGTCGTTGTTGCTGGTGGTGGAGTTTACGGCAGGACTGAGAAAAATGTCGTCGTCGAGGAGTTCCTCCTTGATGTGTTCAACGGGAATCGGTAGATTGTTGGGTCCGATTTTGTGTTTGAGGTTTTTGTTGCCGGGGTTGTTGGTTTGTATGAGGAATTTAGCAGGGTTGATGGCCTGATTGCCAGGCTGGAACTGTTGATGATGCTGAACGTTCAAGCCTTGGCCTATACCCGGTTCGATCTTTGGTGTCGCGAGACGTATCTCTTTCCTGAAGGTCAACGCGGCCGGACTGAGAGCGCCCGATTGGACGAGGACGTTAGCTTTTTGCAAGCCCGCGGTTTGTATGAGCTTGTACTCCCCGTTGTTGTCAACGACGATACCGGCGAGACTGCCGTTACCCAATCCGAAATCGACCAAGTTCTGGCTTGTTATTAGCTTGTACGATTGGAATTCGAACTTCCGTCGGCCGACGATGAAGTCTTTCGGACTCGAGGACAAGAGGGGATCCTCGGAATTCGGCATCATCTGATTCTGCAGGCCGTGATGCGGCGAAACCGGGAAACCCGTTGAAAACGTTACCGGACCCGGCGACGATACCGATGATGGCGGAAGGGAAGAGAGCGGCGAGGGCGCCGGAGTCGCCGATAACGGACTCGGCAACGGCGAGTTTGGATTCGGCGAGCCTGGACCGTACAAATCGGCGTCCGCTTCCGATTCACCCGGAAGTACTTCGCTCAACGCCTCCTCAACCGCCGCCGCCGATGACATCGTCGTCGTGTAAAAAGCTGCCGATAACGGCGACGATACCGATCTCACCGTGTCCGCGTCCTCTTGTGGACTCAACAACGGCAAGTTACCCGACAGAAGACCCTCCTGGCTCGCCGGTGGTGTCGGATACGTGAAACTCGGGCTGTCGTGTCTCGTCAATGGCGACGCTAACGGCGATTGAGTCGGCAACGTGTGCGGACTCTCCGTGTATTGGGCGCCGTACGTACTAAACTCCGCCAGGGAATCTGGCAACGGGGAATTAACGAGGGCCTGAAGATCCGGGTTCACCGTATGCTGACTCGGGAAACGATCCTCCAGTGTTATGTCTTGCAACTGATCGGATGAGTGCTCCTGAAGCAGCCCTGTTGTCTGAAACTATACAATTTGTAGACCCGGTTTTTCAATATCTTCCAATAGCTTCTTTTTACACCTACAATTCGTATAATTCGTAAGTATTCCATTAGGGAACTTTCATCATTGATATTTCCCGAAACTTTACCAAAAAAGGTAATGACGAGCAAATGAAAATATAGATTTTTGAGGAACTTCGAGAAACTTGTGTTTAAAGTATTACGCGCAGGTCGAACTTTGGAATAGAAATATTAATAGTTTACGATTAGATAAAACTTTAGGAAAAAGTGGAAAATGTTGACAAATTGTCGCGATGACATCTGGTTTTTTTTAAAAATAGGCTACCGCACATTTCAAACGGATATTATCGATTGAAGAGATTCATTTTTCCCTTTGCTGGTCGACACACAGCCATTGGGCACATGTACACTCGTGTTAAACAAACGACTTTCGTAATGTTTTTCGGGAACAAATTTGTGAAATGGCGGTTGGTAAAAGGACTCGAATCAAGTTTATTGCTATTTTAGTACTTCATTTGTAACAATAATAATCGAAGACGTTTATTACCAACACTTCTCAAATAATTATTTTTTCATGACAAATATTATTATTCCGAAACGTATTGTATTTTTCTATTTTTATAAGTATCTTTGTTTATCTGAATATTCTTAATAATTGATTAATAACAATGAATGTTTCCAAAAAACCGAATTTGCCCTTCGAATGCTTTCTTGATTCGCCAACGGATAAAACAAATTCGCTGATGGGAGAGTCAGCCAGAAGTTTCATGGAGATTCTGTCAGCGATTTATCACCTGTATGGAATCCAACTGCGTCGCGTGAAGGAGAACAGAGTCCGGAACGGCGGTGACCTGTTGGAAAACTTCATCCTGCAAACTCGGGCTGAAGTATCCGCCGTCCTCGGAATATCCGGTCATTGTGAAACTCTCGGACACCGCGGGCTGTGTCGCTCCTTGGCTCTGATTCGTTTGTTGGTGAGTTGGAGTTCCGGAGGGTACGGAAGTTTGATAAGTTAGCTGAACCCTCTGACCTGGATCCGAGGTAGCTCGCTTAACAGCCATTTTCGTTGTACCCTGACAAGTATTTATGCAAATTGTCAATATAGAAAAAACTGCCTTCGTAATTTTTGAAACGGTTCGTGTACTTGTTTTATTGGACGTACGAGTCGAACCTGGAAAATTTGCTTTAACGATATAATTTTTGTCTTGAAAAAAAAAAAAGTTTAAGAAATCTTGAAAAAAAAAAAATGTTCAAAAAATGTTGTAAAAGATGAAAAAAAAAGTTTGGTGTCGTTCGTCGTACCTTCAGAATCATATCAGCGAGGGCCTGAGCTTGCGCTTGGGTTTGGGCTTCCTGGAGTTGTTTTTGAACCGCCGCGTGACCACCAACCGTCACGTTTGGTTGTCGAAAGTGTTCGGTGTCCGAGAGCCTTCGATTTTTTTCACCGGGTGCCAGAGGGGGTGGCGCTGGCACGGCGAAACTCGTTTTACCGATACCGTGAGTCGAGGCATCGTTTTGACTTCCGACGACCGTGTTAGATCGAGCCTGATTACCGTTGTTCGCTTCCGTTGCTGAAACGACGAACGCGACGTCGTAATCGAATAAGAAAATCAAAAATTCGAGAAACGCTCTGTAATTTTTTGTTTCCTCATTATCAGACGGCTCAACATAGTCCAGTCAAGGAAAAGAGGAAAAAAAGATATATTTTTCGAAAATCCATTGAAGGATAATAAATATATCACTAAAAAAGAAAAAGTAAAATAAGAAATTGAATGAATTCTGACCACCCTCTTTTGATCGAAATGAAATTTTGGATCAAGCTTCCTTTCAATTCGTTGAAACAACTCCTAAAAGGATTTTTGGCGACGGCCAATGGTTTCGAATTTGTTTGGGTTTGAGTAGTAAAGCCGAACCGCGGTAAAATAAATAACATTAAAAATACGATATTTCGAAAACAATCGCTAGTCGCCAAAAATCCTTTCAGGACTATTCTTAGTATATTAAACGGAGGGTCGATACAAAAAATTCAACGCTTTTGGAGGGCTGATTCAGAACCTTATCCCTGTCAAGTAGCTTATACAAAATTGTAGTTTTCGTCCCATTTTTAATTACGCGGAAAGTTACCAACCGTTGAATTTTTCAATTCGATTATACAGCCATGCAGTTAACACGATAACGATAAAAAACAAAGAGGTACGAGAGAAAAAGTGTGCCAAAAGTGAATGCGTCCAGTCGGGAAGTTTCGGTCTATTGTAATTTGCGCCATCGTGCATAATTGCTCGTTCAACGCGATTGCATCGTTCCGTTTTGGAGAGAGAGAGAGAGCGAGAGGGAAAGAGAGAAAAAGAGGAAGGATGGAGAGGAGAGGTAAAAAAAGGGAACGAGGTGAACGCCGAGAGAGGACGGCGGCTGCCCGTTCATTTTTCAATCAGCGCAACAACGGGGAACGTTCCCGGAGTCATCCGGTGGAATAAACATCGCGTCGGAAAACACCCCCTTTCGCGATGGGCTTGACGCTTCGGCGGAGAAGCGGCCATGAGAGAAAAAGAGAACGCGAGAGCTCGTAGATTCCCGTCAAAGAATGACGTAGTGAATGAGGTCTGAACAAAAGGTACCTTCTCTACTGAATTTCGTCGAGTCACTATACATCTCGAACGTTTTCCATCAAGGGGATGATTTTTTTAAATTCCTTTTTTTCATCGACCCTGCGAGGTCCACTGTCACGGAAGAAATCACGAGTGAAAAGAAAAACCCGACAAATTAGGTGAAACGATAAAATTGTCGTGACTCAATGATCGCAAATGAATATTTTATGTATAATTACTTATTTAATAATTTGAGTGAATTCTCTTTGATTTTTTTTCCTTATTTGTATATAATACTTATAAATTGTTCTCGTATGAATATATCATAAATTTCCTTACTTTTTACGAGTCAGCTTGACAGACTAGGGTTGTTAGGATTTTTTCGATTGAACCATTTTTTATTTTCCTATTGGCCTAAAAGTTCCGTTACGTTTAATAACGCTTTAAAGCTCTATTCGAATGTCAACGTTTATTTTCAAGGCGAACTGGAACTTCGATCAATCATCAACCATCATTGGTCACTTCCTGAATTCACTGTTCCTCCCATTCTTCAGTATTTATATTTTCCTGGCGGTTCGTTTCTGAATTCACCTTTGGATTAGACGCGTCCAATTAAATTAGTGGCCGAAAATTGATAGGATTATTAATCGCCGAGTGATGCAAATGAGGATTGTTGACTTTGCCATAACGGGGATAAGAAATGAGAGAAAGTGTTCGAGGAACATTGAACCGAGCATCATTGTGGTCAGGGCAAAGCCTGCGTTCTCTTCATTTTCCATCGGATTATCCGACCCGGAAACTATCAAGCCGATTATATCTGCGGAACGCGGGGCTTTAATTTCCCATCGGCCATCAAGCAAACAGAGGCGGAAAGAGCAAGAGAGAGCGAGAGAAAACACGAAGAGTGGAGAAGAGAGAGAGAAGGGAACGAAAGCTTTGATCGAAGGACCATCGTGAGGTTCGCCCTTCGAGTGAAATCAGTCGCGGGCGTAAAGCACGTCCTGGTTATAGGGAGGAGCGCGAACGACAGTGGAGAGAGAAATGGTGCTTTTGGAGCTCTCGGTCGTTAAGCTGCAAGGGATTTTTACAAATTGGCAATCATCGATTGCGGCCTGGCAAATTGCTTCCACGAACGCAGTGTGTGTCGGTTATTCCGTGTGGGCCGTGCGTTTACACGCGCGCGCGTACGCTCATCGATCCTACCTGTATTTTACGCGAACAGGCAAATATCACTGACGCAACGACGGAACACGCGTACGTGTGGGACGGAGCTTTTCCGTACGTAAACATATAAAATCGCGAACAAAAACGACCCACCGAAAATTCCACTAGCCGGAAAAGTGCCTTGGTTTAAAAATGTTCGTTTCTTTTTTTTTTCGAGCATCCCTCAACCCCGTTCATCCTGACTTCAACGAATTCACGGAAGAGAAGAAGAAAAAAAAACGACGGAAAAAAATCCACTATTTTAACGGGAATTCAGGATTAAAAGGGCACGAAAGTAGCCCTTAATGAAAACGCGCAGTTTTTTCTTTTGTTTAATGTTACAGGAGGATTGGAAAAAAGAAAATACTTTTACGATTTCCGGACGCTTTTTATCGACACTTGAAAATTCACGCTCTTTTTTAAACGTTTTAAACGTTTTTTAAACTTCGCAGGAACGATAGAACGGAATATACCTCACGATTTTATGATTAATAATCGTTTTTTAATCTTTAATTGACGTTAATTAACGAACGAAAAGAAATTTAATTCATCTTAATTTGACGTTAATTAACGAACGAAAAAATTAATAATTAAAGAAAAAAATTAAAAAGTTAATCAGATCCTGAAAGCCTTACAAATATGAACCCAATGGAAGCGTTACACGTGTTTTCCCAAAATTGTACGATACTAATAAAACGTTGTTCGAAATTTGTTCCGAACGGTGAATAATAAAGAAAAAAAATGTTTGCCAAACGTAATGCGGGTAAAGATACCCCTTTTTAAAAACTCGCCTCGCGATAAAACAGCGCATGTACAGCTACGGTTCTCATTACCAACGTTCAATGCGACCTGGTAATTTAACCGCGTCGTTGATGGTAGTTGACGAAAAATCCACTTAGAATTTCATCAACGCCGGGACGTTTTGTTTCGTCGTAAATGATTTATCGATCGATTATCCGAACAAAAGTGAGTCGTTTTCGGGTGTTTGTTCATCAAACAAAGAAAAATTGAACACGCGTGTCCAACTGAATAACAGTAGTCTCAAAAACAATAGTAACAGTTATATACATGATTACGTATATATATATATATATTAGGAACTATGAGTTCAGGGGTTCGAAAAGAAAGAGGGAACCAGTCGGGGGAGGTTGATGGAAAGGGCGGTAGAAGGAAGTCTGGAGGGCGCGCGACCCCGAGAGCTTTTGATTTATCACAACGACGTGGACAATGCGAGAAATATTCTGGCATGCGAGCTCCGTAAATCACGGTCCCGTTGTTCGGCACTTCATGGATCGCGCAGTTCGCGAAATATTGCGCGGATGAGAGATGGAGATGAAAACAGTGAAAGAGAAAGAGAGGGAGAGAGGAATAAAAAAAAGGAAAGAGATGGAGAAAGAGAGAGAGAGAGAAGAGAAAATTCGTGGCCATTCACGTTCGGGGTGGATGAGCATCCAAGAATTCTCCCTGTCGAGTATATATACCATCATCATTTTTCCAGAGCCAAGACAGTTCGTACTCTCCCCTCCGTTTCTCTTGGAGCCTCTTTGAATACGACACGAAACGTCCACGATACAAAAGAGCGTTGACTTACCGGTCGTTCGTTTCTGTATGATCTTCTCCTCAATAAGAGCCCTGACGTTGACCGAGGCTGTTTGTAACGGTGGACCGGGAGTTTCCTTCTTTTCCGTTTTCTTGTTCTCATCCTGGAACAAACGTCCGAGAAAAGCTGATGTAGCAACTGGATGAGATATTACAGGTCGAAAGAGCGAATGGAGTGAATTTGATAGCGATTGTAGCTTACAGCGTGGACCTACGACGGTCTTACGATCGCTTTGACGTTTGACTACAGCGACATCAGAATTTCTCGTGTTCACGCGCAGGCTACGTCGAATTACGAAGTTTCGTTTTGCAGTAGGGTCGAACGGATACCCGTCGTAGGGGGATTACAGGTTGCATCCCCCTTAAATTGATACGCTCGGTGATCGCGACACGAGCTAATCACCGAGGCTAATCGAGGTTCTCCCATTCGATTAGCCTGTGATGGAATCTGCGGTATCTCGTGTGCAACCGAACAATATATGTATGGAGATACGGAGGTACCGAGACGCGGGGGAAACACTCGGAGAATCAAGGATCACGATTGTCAAGGGGGAACGGTTGAACAGTCCGATCATCGAGGAGGTATCGGACAACGTCGACAAAGTTTCAACGTGACGCAGACCTAGATGTAGCTTTTGGCTGAAGTAAGAGAGAAAGAAAGATGGGACGGGGTGTGTACATACAGCAGTATTTAAACCGAAAGTCCAATCGGCTGTCTCCAGCAACGGACAATACCGTTGGCCTCGACTCGAATCGTTAGTAATTCCGGATCCTTGAATCGCGTCGTACATATTCGTCCCACATACATATTAGTCCGTTCGCCGAAACATATCCCGATGAGTCGGTTGATGAACGAGGTTTGGTGGGTTACCGAAACGCAAGAGGCCAACGGTGAGTTTCTCCTATCCCGAAGCCGTCAAGCATCAGCCATAAACGCGTAGACAGCGATAGAGAAGGTGGGAGGATTCGAGGGGGCGAGATTAAAGGAGGGTTGGAGATCGGGAGGGAACCTCAATTTCCTACGTCCGAGTTCGATACATCAACGTGATATACGAAATTGAACTCTGTCTTTGACGCTCCTGTTCCTACGGGTGAATACGAGCTCGTGTGACGTTACCCTACCCTACCGCGTTACATACACAGACGGAGGTTGCTCAGCGGCCATTTTCGCAACGCTACATGGCCCGCCAGTTTGTCCGAAGCTACTATCTAACCGGAGGCTTCATGAATATTGAACGGGACACTAATGTGCAGAATTGATTGCGAATCCAGGCAAGAGCAACCCTGGACCATCCCCTCGCCATCAACCTCGTGCCTCCTTCTATCAAACCCCGCGAGTCCATCGCCACTCATCAATGCGATCCAGTATTCGCGGGGATACGGAATCAAACGACGAATTCCGCGTTGTGGTACGGGCCTCTTCGCGTGATGCATGATGCCTCCTCCAAACGGCTTCCTCCATCCGAGCTTATACCCTTCATGCATATATGCCAAAACATGTCGAATCGGCAGTCGTCGAAGCCCCGATTCTCGATTGGAAACTCGTTCATAGACGAGACACTAATTCCCCGTCTGTACCGGGACGTAACGCCCGTTCGTTACCGAGATTGATCGAGTCCCGAATGACCTGGCACGGGTTAACGTCCGCTTCTCATTTCGCATCCTCAGTATTTGGATAGCCCATCAGATATTGAGCGATCGATCGATTATTAAAGCGTCTTCGAGCCGGAAGGATTTATCGCCTCGATGACGACTCCGTACGGAAAGAAAAGACCGGATCCGGAGAACCTCCGTCAGTTGGGTTGAATCGGAACGATGCGCGACGAGTCTTCGATTTATGGACCACGTCCGGTGATCCTGGTTGCCTTAATGGATCCTCGGCTTGATCAAATAGAATTACAGCTGATACAAGGCTTTCCTACGATCTCGTTTCTAGCTGCGTTACTACTTTTAATGCTATCCTAAAACACCTTCTTCGATCTTTTGGTTCGTAACTTCGTTTGAACGAGCAGCATCCGGATCAGGATAATTCCAAATGACAGAGGAGTAACGAACCTTTCTGGAATCAGCAGTTTGGTCAATGATCGATCAAACCCTACGAATATCTACCAAGATTGGTGCGGGGTGAAACGTTGCTTGGGACTATCAGTAACGCAAAGTAATCCTCTAAGTAACGACTATTCTGAAGGTTGAATTCTCTTATGAAATAGCTAATAAATAGCCTATACTTCGCGATCGTTCTTCATCTGGCAATCAGTCGTAGTCCGTTTACAGTATAGATTGTAAAACCCAATTCGGACGTTTAGTAAATACCATCAGTGTTCTCAACGAGTAATCTCAGATCAGTTGGCTATCCTGGGGTTTCAACTCAGCGAACATTTATCACGAAAATCGCAGTAGGATGGACGATTCAACGTCAGGACGACTGGAACGTTAAAAGGATTAACTTTGCTTCCTATAACCCACGAAATATCACTTCCCCATCGACCGATCAATGATAAAGCAACAAAACAGCGAGTCTTCGAAGTTCCTTCATTGTTTACAACCGACATCTTTCCTGCGATCTTTGTTTTTCGACTTTTGACTGAACGGTGGATGATCTTGGACTACCGGAAAGAAGGGAGAGTGCGACTCCGATCTTCCAAACAGAGTCATCGCAGTGCCATTAGATTTAGCCGCGTTTCGTGAATCCTGCAATGATGGGATCGCGAGAAGTCGTGTGTGGACGCGCCCAACGCGGGGAATCCTCGGAGAGGGTAACCACCGACAGATTCAATCTGCATAATGGATAAAGCCCGAGACAATGTTTGTTCGGAGTGAGAACGGAGGCAGGGGAGTTTGGATTGCGTTTCTATAGCATCTAGAAAGAGAGAGAGAGAGAGCGAGCGAGAGAGAGAGACGTTGTAGCGTCGGTATCTCCGCGAAGCTTATCCCTCTCGCCTCGTTTCATACCCTGCCGACCTATCGTGTCGTGGCGGCCCAACGTTTGGAACGCGAGACAGGCGATTGGTTCGGCTTCGTCCCTCGCACCGCGGCCTGCCCGGCTGAACGAAAGAGCTTGTTAATGGGTTCACTTCGATTCGATCATCGTCTTATCTTTCCATCTTTTGCAAACTTCGCTCGTATACCCCAAGCTCCCATCTCCATCTCTCTCTATCTGTCTCTCTACGCCTCTCTTTCTCTCTCTATCTCATGGCAGTTCTTCGTGGTACGCTACTCCACTTTCTTCCTACCTTTTCCTCCAGGCTTTGTACGTCTTCTCGAATCTTTGCCCCTCTTCGCCAAATGGACGCTACTTGGAGAACATTACAGTCTGGATTCGCTCCAGCGATTGCATTCCCTCCTTTTCTTCGTTTTCTTTCTCCTTCTTCCTTATTTTCTTTTTTGATTTTTTTATTTTTATTTCAAACCCTCTTTTCTCCAGGTTGTTCTCTTTGCCCAGCTATAACTTTCTTTTCAATTTCTATCCTCTCCCTGTATTTTTCTCTTTCTCTTCCTTTCACGGTCTTTATCTCGTAACGTCTATCTTTATATCCCCAGATCTTTTTCCTTTTCCCTTTCTCCTTCTCCTTCTCTACCCCCTCACCATCTTGGAGCTTCACCTCTGGAGCTTCGAAGGAACATTCTCGCTCATCCTCGCTCTCGAACTCAACCCTCCGACTCCGGCCCAATGTTTTCGGAAACGACCACCATTGGGTCGAATCTGAAAACAGGCTTGCTGACAACGACCCCATCGCGCACCTTCTTCAACTTTCAAATCCCACTTTCTTCGTCCTATATACACGTAAGGTATAGGATGGACCCACGGATCGAATAGAAAACTTTTTGCCTCCACTCCCCCGCTCCCTTCCTGCCACCACCGTCTTTTAACGCTTTTCGCCACCAGCGTCCTCGAGATTTTTCTCGTTTCCGGCGTTCTCGTTGTTTCCTTCACCAATGAGGAAATTCTCGCTCACGGGAAAACGCTCCAACGATCCTTCGTTAGGTACAGGCTAACGTTTATTTTTCTTTGTAATCAGCTGGTCTTGCGTCCGACGACTATGATCGCTACGTACTTGCATTTTGCAACGATACGTCGAAACCCTCGTTTTTATCTCTTCGACTACTTCAACAAAGCTCGAAGACTTTTTTCCACATCATTTTTGGTTTTATTTCAAAATTTAATTCGAATTATTCAATCGTACTTGCGGTCTCCAATTTTGATCTCAATTATATCGATAGTATTGAAGCTTTGGGAACAAAACTTTAATTCTGTTGTTGTATAATTTCCGAGGAGAATGTTGGTGACAAAGTATTAAAGTGCATCTATTAGGTATGATTTCTTGTTGCTGAGTTTAGCTGATACGTCGATTCAAAATTGATTAGCCGAAAATAGTATTTTGTTCTTATTCAATTTTTTCGATCATAATGCTGTTCGATTGTTCTTTTTTCCAATTTTGATAAAAAACAATCAAAAGCTGTAAAACGCGAGATCGGCGCGAGAAAGAAAGAAATTGAGCCCTTCGTCTATGAATTCTACAGAACTCGACGCTCGGTTTTCTTTTTCCAAAGCTCGTCCGTCCATGAGAAAACAGGATTTAAAAATCAATGAGATAACGTCGATCTTGTGCGTATCTTTCAAGTTTTTAAATGAAATTTTAAAGGAAATTTTTCAACGAAAATTTATCAAAGTCGTATTATTGTTAACGTAAAGTTATAAATCGTCAAGCTACGAATTTAGCGATTTCCGATAACCTAATGGCCGATTTTGCTTTTTCTAGAAAATTTAACCGTTTAAGAGAAACCTGGGTTCAAAAATTTGTTTGGGTTGGGTTGTAACTATAAATAAGAAACGATGGAAGATCGTGTACAAAGTATGGTAATATCGCCGATTTTTTTTTTTTTTTTTCAAACGACGGAAGCGGTTATATTAGTGGTAAAATAATGGAGTCCTAATGAAATTGTAATTGGCTAACCTTTTTGAAGTAACCACCGTGCAATCGCATGTGACCATTGAGAGCTGGTATATTTTTGAATGTTCGGCTGCACAGATTACACTCGACGGGTTTGGATTCGGTTTGGGGTTTACTGGGTGTCGCGGTGACTATGGTAGCCGGTGATGCTGAATTTGGAGGTGCCGGACTGCTCTTGCCCGGGTTTCCGGTTCCGGGTGAGTTTGCTCGGTTGCCCTGTTGCACCTGCGTCGTTTGTTGTTGCTGCTGTTGGGTTTGCTGTTGTTGGGGATGCTGTTGGGCTTGGTGTTGTTGTTGCTGCTGCTGGAACATCGATTATCAAGGTTATTATTATTGTCGCGCTAATTACGATTCGTCACGTGATTCCTATCGTTATTTTCGTTATTGCAATCGCTACTGTTATCATTATTGCTAATTATTGTGGAATTTATAGCAGTGCTAGTGGATTTATTGGTCAATAGTACGTCTATAATTTTTTGAGTCTGAAAATAGAACGATGAAATACATTTAAGCATAATAATATTCATCATAAGAAAACAATATTTCCAGAAGTGTTGGTAATAAACGGGTTCGATTATTATTATCAAAAATGAAGTATTAAAATAGCAATCAGCTTCTTTGGGTCTGTTTGGGTTTGTTTGGAAGTTTATCCAAAATGAATATTCGAAGTTTATCAGAAATGAATTTTTGAAGTTTATCAAAAATGAATTTTTGATGTTTATCAAAAATGAATTTTTGAAGTTTATCTAAAATGAATTTGTGATGTTTATCAAAAATGAATTTTTGAAGTTTATCAAAAATGAAGTACTAAAATAGCAATCAGCTTGATTCAAGTGCTCTTAAAAACCGCCATTTCATAAAGCTGTTCCCGAAAAACATTACGAACGTCGTTTGTTTAACGCGAGTGTACACGTGTCTAGTGGCTGTGTATCGACCAGCAAAGGCAAAACATTAACCTCTTTGATCGATAATATCCGCTTTAAATATCCGGTAGCCTATATTTTTTATAAAACGGATTTCATCGGCAGAGTTTTGTTGACAGTTCGCCTCTTTTTGCATAGTTTTTATCTAATCGCAAACTTCCAAACTAATATTTCCGTTCCAAAGATCAATCTTGACACGTTTCCCAAACGTTGCGCGTTAGATACATTGATTTAATGAATCAATTACTGTCGTATTACGTAAGTAAAGTACGCTGAATTCTCGCGGACGTAATTCTGAATTGATACATTACAGTATGCAACAAATCAATTTTCCTTCTAACGAGGAAGTTAACGCACGTACTACCTTGAAGAAAAATAAATAACGAAGCAAGAGAGACTCGATTCGGAGCATAATCGACGGTTGTATTATCGCGAATGAGCACAGGAATTTGATAAACTCGGGGAATCGCGAATCTCGGGGGAACCCGAGGATAATAGGATCCTCCGCTCCGGTACAGTAGAAGAGCATCGCCATCAAAGGACTCCTCGTTTCTATCCCAGCTCGCTCGTCCCGGAGCTTTACCTTAATTACGTAAAGTTTCGCGAATTCTGAAACTCCCTGCAGCCTCGGTCTCCTATACCGACGGCGCAAGTTTCTATCAAAGACTTCCAAGGATTCCAAAGACGAAGAAGCTCCCCCCCCCCCCCCGTCTCCTTCCGCTTTTTCTCGTTCGTCAGCGTCTTTCTTATCCTTCTTAACTCGACGAAGCTCGAGCTTCAATTTCTTATTTCATTTGTTTGTCGTATACGTACGTTTGTACGTATATACTTATATATAGCTTTCTTGGGTTCGTATATATTAAATGTCAAACTTGCAGTGCTCCTACCTTCATATGTGCATAGAAAATGCAGGCTTTATATTTGAATATTCATACCAGCTCGAAATAACAAGAATATTAACAATATAAATGTGCAAAATGCGATGAAAACTCAAATTTGCATTTGAACGCTGTTAAACATTATAAAGAATTTGATTTAAAAAATTTAACTTTGAACAATAATTATATTGTTCGAAATCGGTTTGACAAAAGCAGGAACTCAAAAAGTCTTTGGGAATAAGAGTCGAAAAAAAATATATATATATACTAATTGATATAAACCTTGATGCTTCATTATCAATAAGTGGTCCAGTCGCTTCCACTCAAGGGATTGAAAAACGCCATTTTCGGGGTGAAAATGTTGATCACGACGAATTTAAAAAATACCTTATTTAACTACAACCATTTTATACAGTCATTGTTGAAAAAAAAGGGGGGCCCTCGTGTGTCTTCTATGGGAAAAAAAATATTGAAAAATTTCGCCTTAAAAATTATCGTACCACGAATACAATCTGTCAATAGCGATTCAAGCTCACGTCAATTAAGTGCGGGATTCGACAAACTATTGGGATTCGAAAACGAGGCAGACGCAACGTCAACTTTGCGTAGATGTAACTTGATCAAAATAGCCTCCCCCCTCTTTTCCTCTCTCTCTCTCTCTCTCTCTCTCTCCTTCTCCTATGATACAACGAATCGAACGGTGAGATAAAGACGAAGGATGTAGAGAAGAGTGAGAATCCGGAGAGTCGAGACGAGGAGAATTCTCACATTATACGATATTGGGGAACTTCACTACCAAGACTGGCAATACTGTCTCGAAGGCTTCTTCCCTTCAAAGAGAACCTAAGTGCGAATTCACGCCCGAGTTTATCCCTCTATCTATTCTACACCCCTTGTAATACAGGATCATCCCAGACATTAGTTCTTCGATTTCGATTCTACCACCTCCATCACCTTCCACCCTCTTTTACTCCTAACCCCTATTCACCCCCCAGCTACTATTCAAATTACGGTTCCTCTTGGCATCATCTTCCACCTTAACAATTTGCTAAAATTACCTCTTGCTACGAAACTCCAAGAGTCAACGAATCAACGATAATAATATGGCAATGTAGTACCTCGAATTCCGAGCAGTTCCAACATCTGGATCTCACCAGACCAACGTATGAAATAACACACGAACGGAGTTCGAGTCTCCAGTCTATTCCTCATATTCTCGTCGCGAGACGAGACGACTCACGAGAGAACGAGAGAACTGATGGAACTCGAACCACTTCGATGAACGACGAAACCATTAAGGTGGAGCGCGACTGAACAAGGTGGGTGGATGTTGAAATGCAGGTGCGAGAGAAACCAAAATCCAGAAGCATTGGCCCTTCCCGTTTTCTCGGTGAGACTAATGCTCTTCGAGACCCGTTCTCGTTGTTAGGCAGCCCAGAAAACTGGAGAAATACATACCGAGGAGAAATTCCATTCGAACGAAAGTTGATAATGAGCTAACTCGAGATCGCGAACCACTATCACGTGATACGTTATACGTCAATCGTGATCTTCGAATTCACGGGTATTCCACGAAGACGGCACGCTGTATTGGCTTTTGGTTTTAGGAACTCGTTGATATTTCAAGTTCTTTAATTGTTCGTTGAATTATCATTTTTAGCTACAACGATCAGTGATTGATCAATATGTAGAGATTTTTTTATTCCGCTGTTTATTATGACGTTTTAACACATTTTGACACGGAAATGACACGCTCGTAATGAGCGGAAAATTTTCGATTGAATAGACCCTTTTAATACTTTTAAAATGGGAAACATTTTTTTTCAACTTCCCAGGGGACTTTTCTGGAATCTCAAAAATCACGATATTTCAAAAGGTCGTAAGATGGTCTTCTCGTGGGCTATGGGGATTCATTTTGTAGTTTTGGAAAAGGGTTTTGCCTAACTTAAATAATGGCGTTGGATTCATATCGATACCTCGTATAGTTTTCCCGGGAAGTCCACTTGAAAAATCGCAAAAAAAGAGGCAAAGGGGTATGTATGGAAAAATTTGCAAAAATCGATGGT